>VHZZ01004702.1:13962-26998 GCA_009801015.1 Silene noctiflora | reverse complement strand
TGTTTTCATCTTTTATTTATTTCGCAATTAGTTTAGTTAAACAATCAAATCTCCAAACTTGTGACTTTTAAGACAGATTTAAACTTTAGCAAATAAATTATCACCGCCTCCTCGTGGATTCGACCCTGACTTACCTCTAGCTATTGTTAGTAGTAATTTAGGTTTACTTTGATTAAGGTTATACGACTTTAGCCTTATCATGGAGCTTGGAAATGAGAGGTTTTCAATGAAAAAATCTCTGGAGCTTGATTTGTGGATTTAAGATTGATGTGGTTATGGCTTGTAATATGTCTTGAAAATGGGGTATCGGACTTGATGTAGCCTAAGCACCAAAAAGGGTAAGTTAATTGACGCGAGTTCAGATTTCCATTTCTTGGCCGTAAAGGATGGGTATATACTCGACGAGTTTGAAAGTATTCTCAAAATTCCTAACTATATTGAAATTGTCTCGAGAAGGACTTGGATGTAAAAAGGCTATATGGCGGGGCTAACTGACCATGTGGCATCTTGCAACTGAGGTTCGGTTGTTGACATGTGGCATATGGTTTTAAGATTGTTTTTTTACTTAAAACTAAATATTTCTCTCATTGTTTTCTACTACTAAATTATTTCAACGAGTTATAAAATTCAATCCAACTTCCAAGACTTGGGCATTTGTTCTCAGGATTTTTTTATTGGACTTAGATTATTGGTACGGGATCTATCTTGCATGTTTTAGGATCCATCTTTTGGCCCTTTGAAAATAACATTGACATCGGATATTAGCATCGATCTATCTTCTTGATTATGCCTTTCTTCTTTTTCTCGTGGATTTTGGATCTGCCTTAGAATTTGATGATGACTTGCTATCATACATTTGAGCCAGACTAACATCTTTTTTGTGGAATTGGCCGGTCTTTAGTAAACGAGTTGTGTATTGTGGGGAATGGGTTTGCCTTTCGTCATTGATTCGTCCTAGAATCTCTTGATATATGCTCGTCCGAAACTGGGTTACAACGAGGTTTCTATTGCCATACATGGAATAGGTAAGGAAAGAACACGGAATTTCAGGTTCTCCACCACTCTGAATGGAACACTCTTTAAGTGTACAAACATCGACTTGCCATGTTTGGTCATTCGTTTTAAAATGTCTTAAATCAATTCTTGTTGTCACAGGGAATAGGAAAGAAGTAGAAGAGAGGAGTATGTGGATTAAAAGTTGTGCTTTTATTGAAACGATGAATAAATTTAACATTGACTCGAGAAGACACGTGACTCGTGGCACATACCCAGGTTTTCACTAGGAATGTAAATGAAGAAACACAGATACTAGAAAAACTATGAGATAGAAAGCCTAAGACTCAGACATATACTCTAACTTGATCTGGGATCCAGACTCCCAATCATCACTGTTATATTCAAAGGATTCTCTTTTGGCATTTGGTGGCTTGAATGTCTGGTCTTGATCGTTAAACCATTTGAGCGTCCCGTCTTGATTACTTGGAATGACAGGTGGAGAACAGTCAAGGAGAGTTTCTTGCTTTGCTGGAAAGGTATATCTATGACGATTAACTAAGCTATCTTGCAGGTTAAAACCTGAGAGAAGCAATTTCCCACTTTCAATCATATCCTCGATCACATGCTTGAGCTTATAGAACATCTCGGTATCGTGTCCATTACCTCTGTGATATTAGCAATAGGCATTACTGTCCCAAAACCTGGTCTTCTTTTCGGGTATTAGATCGCGTGTAGGCCTAATCGGCTTCAAATTCCATTGTTTCATGAGCCTCTGAAGGGCATCGGCATATGTAATACCAGTGTCGGTAAATTTCCTAGGAGGTGTACCCTTTTTGTTGGGAGCCTTCGAGAGGATCACCATGTCGATGCGTGCGATCTCCATCAATAAATCCTCAACGGTTTTAATGTCACAACCTTTCAAATGGGATGCATAATTTGGGTTAAGGCAGTTAATGACATGTTCGACTAATGTCCCCAGCCTCCCCTGATTGATCAAGCATTTTATGAGTTGGTTTTCCTTTTCATCAAATGATTGGTGGAGTGCTCATTGTCTTGATTATCTGAAGGATTAAACTCTTTATAAGGCTGTTTGGTTTCTAAGTTTGAGTTAGTTAGGAGCGAGACAAAAATCCTGCCATCCTCGATTCCAACATTTATGACATGCTTAAGCATATAGCAATTCTCGACATTATGTCCTCTACCCCCATGGTATTGACAATATGAATTACCATCCCAAAATCGAGTTACGTTTTCTGGCTTAGGATCCGGGGTTAGACCGATAGGTTGTAGGGATCCCAGAGAGGACAATTTTTCCAAAGCTAAGGTATAAGGTATTCCTAGATTGGTGAACGACCTTAGAAGATTTCTTAGATTCTTCGATGAAGGCTTCACGAGGTTGCCTTTGGCAATTTTGATTCCTGGATAAGATGGATGTGAGGCATGAGAAAAATTAGGGATAAGTTGTTCATTTGTCTTTTCCAATAAAATGCTAGGTTGAGGGATTGTATGAACACCCTCTCCCTTTCCTAGTGGTTGGGCATCAAATTTCTTACCCATTTCAGCAAGCTGTTTTTCAAAGGTGACAAATTTCCCTTCCATACTAGAAAGCCTGGTGTTCAGATTATTGATGGCTCCCTCTAGGTTGGAAACTTTATTGTTGATGGTGGCAGAAAGCATAGGTATTCTACTCTGGGTATCATCGTCTTCGAGAACATTGATTTCTTCATCATCAAAAGAAGCAAAGAGGTGAGAACAGTCTAGGAATGATTCCTGGTCTTTTTTTATGATGTTAGACATAATAGGGCTAATCTTCTTGAATTTATCAATAGGAGACGGCAATGGTAGCTTGTCATTTTCGATCATATCCTGGATGATATGCTTTAAGCAAAAGAATTCTTCCGTATCATGTCCTCTACCTTGATTGTACTAACAATATGAATTGTCTTTCCATCTAGGCAATATCCTTTCAGGGTCCGGTGTTGGACCGATTGGACCAGTCTTTGTAGAGCCATTTCATATGTAGTTCCAATGTCAATGAATGTCCTAGGGGCTCGTCGTGCCCTTCTAGGTGGAGTTTCTAAGAGGTTGGCTCCTTTATCTTCATTGGCTTGAATTTCTTTGATGGGCGGGTCATATTAAACCTAGATGTTTCACAGCTATGACTCGGCTTTGGGGTACGAGAAGATGGTTAAGGTTTCTTTATGCCCATTTGGTTCTCGACACGAGTGCTCAAGTCTTCGACAGTGGCCTGAAGTTTCATGATTTCAGAACTTAGTCCTTCGACTGCTGACAGGATGACGGATAAACTTCCCTAAACACTTTCTTGGAAATCGCAGAATTCCTACCGAGAAGAAAATGACGCGTGTTACAACTTGACTTGGCATGGGACCACACAAACTAAGGTGACAAGCAACGGATACATATCTATAATTGACGACATATAGGCTAGATGGGACAACTAGACTCGGACTTGTGAGTTCTTGAAATGTCGTGAGTGACTTCTCGTGTTTGAACTCATGGTGTTGACTTTAACTTTAGACTCGAGTGTTGATTTTTATAGAGTGACGTTTGGACAAATGACCTTATTGACGAGATTGAAGATGAAACGACGCCATTTGGGCTTGACTTTGTGTTTAAGATGGACTTGACTCTAGGCTCGGATGTATGTGTAGATACCTTGAGCGTGTCTCCTAGAATATTTTCAAAATACGGTTTTGAAGGAAAAAACGGATATGAAATATGAAACCTTTTGAGCCTTTCTGTGTATGACTCAGGTATGTGACTCGATGTATCGAGAATGTTTAGATCCTAACTGAACTGGGATAGGGGGTCCAAAATGACGGCATAACACCTTTAGACTTGACTTGAATTTGAATGACCCAAAACATAAGGGAAGATGGGTTTATAACCCGACGGAGTTTTGACTAGGAAATGACTCGGTTTGAATTTTGAGTTTAATTCAACCCATTGAATTTACATATTTACCTTTTTTTGAGAGTTTTTTTTTTTTTTTTTTGAAAACGTTTATTTTGTTTTGATTTTTTTTTTTGAAAGTTTTGTTGTTGTTTTTTTTAAAGCCTTTTTGAAATTTGCAATTTTGATTACAGAAAATTTGGCAATAAATGATTTACAAATGACCTTTCAATTTTGAAAAGATTGAAAATGAGTTTTATTTACAGGAAAATTAGCATTATTTGGTTTACAAATGTGATATTTAGACACATGATTGAGTTGGGAAATAACACACCATGTATACGTATAAGCATTATAACGTTATGCTCAGTGCAAGTAACGGATTTTGGTTTAAAAGGGTGGCCGCCACATCAAGCTATCAAACCCTGATCTGTGGAGAGATCCGCGCCAAACATGAGTAACGCCGGTTCCTAGTTCCATGCACTCGAGTAATGAAAGCTCTTAATACAAACATGAGTAAGCATCGTATTGTGGTTGACTTCAACCGCTATCCATCTACTAGGAACAAATAAGAATTTGCACTATCGAGACGGGACGATTGGTCGAATTGGTTTGGTTAAAAGCCTAGGAAGGCCAGATAAAACGATCTAAGAAGATCGAGTAATAAAAATCAACAACTGTCTTGTATAAACTATTCCCTAACCTCGTTCAAGTTTCACCCTAGGTAACACCAGATTTAGTCTAAGTGTACTATTCCCCAGCAGAGTCACCAAACTGTGCACCAAGCTACCCGCGCGTTGTGATTTTGAGGCGGCGACACTTATCCCACGGAACCTTGGTGGACTAAAACATGTCATGGGCCGTTACCGATTTGAAAGGCATTGAAACCGATGAATGTTTTGAACAAGCCTGCATTTGTGCAGTCGCCACCAATTTTTGTGGTAAATTGGAACCGTTTGAATACAACATGTCATGACAAGACACAATGTAGTGACATGAACACTATGAAATTCGTTACCCTTAACATTCTATGTCTATAATGACTCTCGCGATGCCAATTAACACGAATGCTCACAGATATCTGAGTAAGGGGTGAGGGTACGTTTTAGGAAACTCTTTACTTGAACACCTAATCCCGCCCACCTTGATAGCGGCCTCTACTAATGATCAGGGAAATCATTTATACTCGATATGTTGTTGATTATATGCATGCAATGCAACAAACAATAGTTTAAACCTAGCATGTGAATATTTAGACTAAGTCGGTTAATCATACAATTTAGCAAACAATTTGGTCGAAATGGATAATTTACAATGAAATAAATTACAATGGACATTATTGAATTTACGTTATAAACATATTCAAAAAGGATTTAAAGAAATAAAAGAAATAAAACTAAAGAATATGACGAATTAGGTTGATAATAAGAATAACAATCGATTAGAAACCTAATTAGAAAGACTATATCAAAACGAGAAGAGTTCGGACGCAGAAGCCAACCCCCCAGAACAGGCGCACTATCTGTTGCGTCCTCTGGAAGAGGCGCATCAACCTGTGCGTTTGTTCTTGAGTTGGGTTCTGACTGTGAAAGTCAGACCCGTGGGTGTATTAATGTTCGTTGGTTTGACAGATTATTAGTATTCAACTCGACAGGAAGTGATTTAGACAGATTATATGTACTAAATATCGTTGTAAAACAAATTAAAACGAAATATGTACAAAGGACGAATTTTAACGACTCAATATGGAAGAATCGAACCTTTAAAATCCGGGTTTGAATAAAAGTGAGGAAACCCGCAAATATTGGATTATAAGGATTTAAGCCGAAAATTTATTAATAGAACAAAATAAGAAACTTAAAATTTACACAAGACAGAAAGAAAACAAAACAAAGAAAAAGAACGAAGTAGAGAGTACTCGAGAAGGAAGAAGAAAAGCAGCAGCAAACAAGGAACCCCTGGAAGAGGCGCAGTAGATGTTGTGACTATTCCAGAAGGCGCGTCTGCTGGTCCGATTCTTCTCGGCGGTCTTTCCCTGCTGATTCGTCAAAAAAGGTTTAAAAATATGATTTTGAAAACGATTTTGAGCATTCTTATGATATAAACTCTTACATAAATTATAAAAACAGAAAATAAATACAAATTAAGATTTTAAACCCTCATACTTACATATTTACGAAGTGAGATGAACTAAATTGCCGTTAGTGGTTGCTCGACTCGATATAGATTCGAAAGTGCCCTTGAAAAAGGATTTTAGTAAAGAAATTGATTAAGTTAATTAAGTGGAGTTGGTCAAATTGGTCGGTCATGCAACGCGATTGGTATCCAGAAGGGTATAGACTTACGTGGTCGAGTAGATCAAGCACGTAGGTGTCAAAAGTAATAGCACATGGTCTTAGAATGCAAAGAGAGAAGAGAAGGTGCGGACACTCGCGTGAAGAATATGTGAGGCGAAGGCCTCTTTTTTTACTAATCACGAGGTGGAAATTATAAAAAAGATAAGATTTGGAAGAAAACCAGCTCAGGAAGAGGCGCAGCAAGCACTGGGACCTTTCCAAGAGGCGCAATCCCCTATGCGTCTTCTCCTGAGGCTTTCCTTCCTCAACAAGAAAGATCTACGTGGTTTTATTGAGGAATTAGGGGAGATGTAGGCTTCCTTATTCCGCAAAACAAGATATTTTCGAGATTTAAACACTCTAGAATATTCCGACTCGGTTTTAAGACAGTTTTAGAAAATGATGGTTTTTGACCCGGACTCCAAAAGTACTCTAATTACTGCCAAGACGACCGTATCGACACGTAGATGACGGCCAAGGGGTTGGCACGACTATTTGAGCTACCACTTGTCGACGAACTTACGAAATGTTATAAAATCGCTCCGTATCTTAAACATGTGGCCCAATTATTACTGGGTGTTTGGCGGGAGGTGCAGAAACGAGGTATCTACAATGACATGCTTTCAGGTTGGTCCACATCTCGGTACGTGGTTGTCCTTATTGTTTAGAAAAAAGCATAAATCGTTTTGGCTAAAACATAGTGGTAAGGTTTGTCGTTTCGATTGTCACCGTGACTTATTGAAATATGATCATCCTTTCCGCAACAATTATAAGCATTTTCTAAAGAAAAGGAAAACTGATAATCGTATAGCCGCAACGAAATTAACTAGTGATGAGGTGTGGGATTCAGTAAAACACTTAGCAAAAATAGTTGATGCTTTTGATCAAGAATTGAAAAGATTGAAAGAAAAGAAGGAAGGTTGGTGGAAATAAATCATATTCTAGGAACTTCCTTATTGGAAAATGTTGTTGATTCGGCACACATAGATGTTATGCACATTGAGAAAAACGTTTTTGAACAACTTGTCAACTCGGTGATGGATATATCAAAGAAAACTTCATTTGGACATAAAGGTGGAGCTGACTTTATTGAACATTGCATGAAACATCCCACAACATCTAGGTTTGTTTTAACAACTACTGAAAAAAAGGCTTTATGTGAATGGGTTTGTTCCTTGAAATTTCCGAATGTTTATGCTTCAGATTTGAGTAGGTGTGTCGATCTTATGAAGTTGACGTTGCATTCAATGAAAAGTCATGATTTTCATGTATTTATGGAGCGTTTATTACCTGTTGCCTGGAAACATTTGCTCCCGACGGGTTCTTGGAATGCAATAACGGAGATAAGCCAATGTTTTAGAGACTTGTGTACATCTACAATTAAGGTTGAATCTGTGGAACGTCTAAAGTAAAACATTGCGGAGATAATATGCAAGTTAGAGAAGATATTTCCCCGTATTTCTTCAATTCCATGGAGCATTTGCCCACTCACTTACCTTATGAAGCGAAAGTTGGAGGACCTGTTCAATATCGATGGATGTATTCATTTGAGAGGTAATATATCACTTATTTATTCTCCTTTAATCATCTATTTCAGATTAAAAATAATAAATAACTATTAATTTACAAATTCAATATATTTTTAGGTTCCTTAATCATTTGAAAACAAATATTGGCAACAAAGCCCGGGTGGAAGGTTCCATATGCAACACTTTTTTGTTAGAGGAAATTTCCATTTGGTTCTTTATATTTTGAAGATCATATTGACACAAAAGCGAAAGACATAGATGTTGGTTTGAATTTAAACTACCAGCTAAATTCAAAACTACCCGAGTTATTCAATGATGGCATGGGAATTACAACCGGGAAATGTATTGAGAGGTTCTTGGATGAGAAAAAGTTTGAAGAAGCTTACTTTTATATGCTAAGGAATTGTGTAAAACTGTTAGAGTGTTATGAAAAGTAAGTTACGTCATATTTACTAAATTCATTCTTAATTATCATATTTGGTCTAAATTATATGTAATACATAAAAAAATGTTATTTATTTAAGGAATTTGAGATACATATCAAACTCACATTTCCTGACGTCGTTTCTTCGGATGATGTTTGGAGCAAACATGACAAAAGTTGTATGAAATGGTTCATAAATGAAATAAGTGATACATTTTGTTTGAAAATAGACAACTACCACATTTCTTATTTAAGAATGAGAAAATAACACATGAAAAAATTTCTTATTGAATAGGCTTATAGATTGAATGATCCATTAATTTAGACTCTAGGAATGGGTCCTAGTAACAGGGTGAGGACCTAGAGACGATATTCTATCAATGGTTATAAATTTCGTGCTTTTAAGGAGAAGGTTGATGTTCTGAAAGCTACCTTAAGTAATGGGTTTGTGCGAGTTCCACAGAAGGGTTGGACTATTATGGAACCCTAAATGAAGCAATTGAGCTTGCTTATTATGTCGATCAGATGATTTATAGGGTCATATTATTTAAACGTGATTAGTTTGATAATTCTCCACAAGGACTCAATATCCATAAGGTGTACGGACTTGTAGATGTAAACCAAACAAAGAAACTTCGCGGATATAATCCGTTTGTGTTAGCCTATCAAGTCGATAAAGTTTATTATTCTCCTTATCCAACCACTAAGAAAGGTTATCAATGGTCCGCAGTTTTTAAAATCAAGGCAAGATCACATGTTGACGCTCCTCTTGAAGAAATTATGTTTCAAGAAGATGTTGTCAATGATCATTTAATTTAACCAATTTTGGTGGAAGACATCGGGAGTGAAGATGAATGCGAAGTGGTTGTAGAAAGCGGAGAAGAGGATGAAGATGATGATGATGAAGAAAAAATAAGAGGAAGAAGAAGGGGGAAATGAGGAAGAAGAGCACGATAGCCTAAACATAATTGAAGAAAACAGGCCCCAAATGCAAGATAGCCTGGTCTTAGCTGAAGAACTAAGAGATGCAGCCAAGATTAAGATTTCATCTTACCAACAGACCGTGGCTAGAAGCTACAACAAAAACGTAAACATTAGAGTCTTCATGGAAGGGGATCTAGTTTTACGAAAGGTTTTTCCAAATACTAAGGAAAAAATTGCAGGCAAGCTGGCTCATGTCTGGGAATGACCCTACTTAATTGACTCCATAGTTGGTCAAGGCGCCTACAGGCTACAAACCCTAGAAGGTGACATGATACCACGTTCCTGGAACGTCACTCACCTCAAACTGTTTCATGTGTAAGCATCAACCATTAGAATGTACTTATCTTTTGCTACTTGCCTAATATGCTTCTACGTGTTTGTAGCTGCCATTACATGAATAAAATTATCCTGTGCTTGATTTTATATTATCTTTTGCTATTTGTCTTTCCTGCAAACTAATTATGTTAAAAATCCGAAAACTTTTTACGCTTTCTGTAATTACTACCTTTATTATTACCTGCTTAAATAAATATTCAGGATTGAGGGTCACTCCACTGGCCTAAACATCATTCCTAATAATGCTTCATACAACTCGACATAACAAAGATCACCTGATCTCACTGTTTTGTCGCATCCAAACTAACAAAAACCTGAGCTCAATACAAATTAAAACAAATAGAATGGTGAAAAAGCCGGACTATTTGTTCATAAAGCCATATACCAAGCCATCCTGACAGGTAGAGGGCCATAAGCCCTCCAGACATGCAAAGGACCCCTACACCAATTAAGCCTTCCAGACAGGCATATACCAAGCCCTTTTGACAGGCAGAGGACTATAAGCCCTCCAGACAAGCAAATGACCCCTACACCAATTAAGACTTCCAGACAGGCATATACCAAGCCCTCTTAACAGGCTGAGGGCCACAAGCTCTCCAGATAGGTGAAAGACCCTCACGTCAACTTGATGTACTTTAAACAAGTTGAGAAATCAACCATATCCAAAAAAAGAAGACAAGATGAGCCAAAATGCTGTCAAAACCAAAAGATTATAAGTACGTCCAGGGAACATCTCTCCCTGGATAGGGGAAACCAAATAAAAATAGTCAAACTTACCTTAGGGGCAGTAACATAACTAACCCCTTCATCAAATATTTCTTCATCCTCCTCATTCCCATCATCACTGGCAGCAACATCTTTGCCCTTATCCAGGGAAGCAGGAGAATCTACTTCGTCATTTTCAAAATCTTCATTTTCATGGAGCTTGCACAATTCAAGATACGTGGCATTCAGATCTTGCATTTCCTTATCATGGTTCTAGAATGGCCTAACTTCTACAGGCTCCTTCATGGCATATGCCCTGCCTTTACCAAAGAAATACAAAGCGACATACTTATACCCGACCTGAACCTTGTCCTTCTCAACCGCCAACTTCTCATTCTTGACCAAAAGCTCATGCATAGCCTGCTTTTCAACTGTCAACTCAGCCTTGACGCCAGTCAGCTCTTCCTTGGCAGTGCTTAGTTGTGCCTGGGCAGACTTGACAGCATTCTGAGCAGACCCTAGTTTCGACTTAGCAACCACCTGTTCAGCCCAGCAAGTCTCCACCTCCTTCTTTGCAACCTCCAACTCTACTCCTACATCTTCCAGTCCATAATACCGATCTTCGGATGAGCTTACTTGACTTGACAGGCACTCAAAAGCCCAACATTGACATTCTAAGATGAACACTAAAAACAAGTATTAGCAAGTGGTCAGGGAAATAAAAATATCAGCGATACTAAGATGAAAGAGTCTACCTCTTGGGCTAAAGAGAGCAGACCATCAATATTGTCCCTGAAAGTAAGAAGCGACGCCACAGCCTGAGCATAAGATTCCTCAGTGTTGGAAGAGACATGTTGGTCGTCACTTTGAACGAGAAGGCCTGAATTTGTTCTTTGGCGGCCTGAAGATTTCCTCTCCTGGCCCTGATCTCCCTGATTTCTTCAGCAGCGGTAGAAACCTCCTCAGCAGCAACTGTAACACCACCATACACCAAGGTGCCTTACCAAGGCCACCTTAGGCACAGGAGTGCTACCATCTCGGTTTCCCGAGCCAATGAATATCAAATAGACAATAGCGAAACGTACTTTAATAATTGAATTTAAACTGTTACATGTCAAGCCTAAACTGTCTAAACAAAAAGGTACAAACGTCTCAAAAAGTCTAACAACTACTACTGTAAAACTCTGACTCAGCGGAAGACTTCTATCATCACGTGGTGACTCAACCCAGCTATCCCATCCGTGTCTATCAAACCTGCTCAATAACTGTTCACCGTCCCCGAATGGATCACCACAGTTTTTCAAAACATAAGACGGGGTCAGTTACTGCATACATAAATCAAAAATACAAAAGGCACAACATTCTATCCACCAATCTCATCACACCACCACACACCAGACTATAGACTAAAGTGTGTAGCCCTGCCAGTGGAGGACCGCAGCCGTACCCACCCAAGGCCCCGCTCACCCATTCCGAGCGTAAACCCATGTTCATTAATGTGCACATCCCCTCTTGTGGCGGGTTCCACAGAGGGCGAATCAAGGGCATGAAGTCACTCCCGCAAGTGACTCCACTCAGCCGAGGGCGCACCTCGCGAACCACAGACAACACAATCCATTCACGCAATACAATATAAATGTCAATATCATCAATACCAACCACATATGCATAACAAACAAACACCAAACATCTTACAACTATGTACACAATAACTGAGTAGGAAAACTCTACCTGAAAAGTAATCACCACGCAGTCAATTCAACGATCGGAAAAGCTCCTCTACGAAATCACCTCCTACACATACATAATCATACAATTACAAACTACCAACAACCACAATCCCCAATTACCCCCAAATCACCCAATTAGGGTTTAAACAAAATCAACTAAACAACATAAAAAACGGTATCTAGATCTTACCCACAAGACGACGATCGCAACAGTGTAAAATATTCTGAAAACCGACGACTCTAGCCCTTGGATTTGCTAACAACGCGAAGTAGAATACAACTACGTTCTCTCTTTTGCTTTGAGTGATTTTAAGAAAAGATAAAATGAAAAGAAACTGATGGAAAAGATTAAAACACCACTCTCGCGTTATTAACAAAGCCCGACTAAAAAAGACCCGTAAGACTGACTTACTCGATCGAGTAAGGGACTTACTCGATCAAGTGACCTCTACTCGATCGAGTGACACACATACTCGATCGAGTACCCAACGAACAGACCCTGATTCTAAATTACACTTACTTACTCGACAGAGTAAGCCCTACTCGATAGAGTAGTCTCTGACATAGAAAACCGTAGTATTACAGCCTTCCCTCCTTAAAAGGAACTTTGTCCCCAAAGTTCAACCCATACATAAAACAAACATGCCACTCCCCATGACGCAACCGAAAGCAACATATCCTAACCAAAACCAAACATACTCATAACCAAAACTCCCAGCCACAACACAACCGACTCAAAACAACAACAAACTACAGCATACTAACACAAAATTATATCCAAAACCTTATGCGACCATATCCTACCCCCCTAAAAAAAACATGGTTAAATCCCCATAACCACACATACCTGATCAAAAAGAGACGGGTTTCGCTCCCGCATAGCCTCTTCCGCCTCCCAAGTTGCTTCCTCTACCTCGTGATTAGACCATAAGACCTTAAGCAACACCGTCTCCCCAGACCTAGTCTTCCGAACCTTGCGATCAAGAATATGCTTCAGAACCTCAAGATAGGACAACGACTCATCCAGCTCTATGTTTTCCACCTCAAGCACATGTAAAGGATCACTCACATACTTACGCAACT
>VHZZ01004701.1:49699-62028 GCA_009801015.1 Silene noctiflora | reverse complement strand
GGATATTCAGTGAAGCCTGGTCAAGTATGTAGGCTAAGGAGATCTTTATATGGGTTAAAACAAGMAAGCAGACAGTGGAACAAAGAGTTAACCAAGTATTTGCAAAGTATTGGCTTCATTCAATCAAAGTTTGATTATTCCTTATTTACCAAACATGATCTAGCAACTGGTTCCTTTACTGTTGCACTGGTTTATGTAGATGATGTACTCCTTTCTGGGACAAATGAAGCTCATATCCAAGCTGTTAAACATGGTTTGGATTATGTGTTTTCTATCAAAGACTTGGGAACCATGRGATATTTTCTTGGCCTTGAGGTTTCCAGAAATGAGACAGGTATTTTGATCAACCAAAGGAAATATATTTTGGATATACTAAAGGATATGAGAATGGAAGATTGCAAAGTTGCATCTTTTCCTTTGCCTAGGGGTTTGAAGTTGTCCACAGATGAAGGACAATTGCTGGATAATCCAGAGTTATACAGAAGGTTGATTGGTAGATTACTATATTTGAATTCTTCTAGACCAGATTTGTCCTATTCAGTCCATCATCTCAGTCAATTTATCAGTGAACCTCGAGTACCTCATCTTCAAGCAGCATTACATGTTTTAAGATATCTCAGAGGTACCATCAACACTGGTTTATTCTATAGTGCTTCTTCAGATTTAWCTCTTACAGCATATAGTGATGCTGATTGGGGACAATGTGCATTCACTTGCAAATCTTTGAGTGGATACTGCATATTTCTGGGTAGCTCTCTTATTTCCTGGAAGACAAAGAAGCAGTGTACAGTTAGTAAGAGCTCAGCTGAATCTGAGTATTTCATATACTTCCTCGGAACTGGTGTGGCTTGACAATGTTCTTCAACAAATGACAGTTCAAGTACCAAAACCAGTAGATTTATTCTGTGACAATAAGGCTGCAGAACATCTTACACACAATCMTGTATTCCATGAACGTACAAAACATCTCTCTATTGATTGTCACTATGTTAGAGAGAAACAACAAGCTGGTTTTCTGTTAACTAAGCATGTCAGAACAGGGTTACAGTTAGCTGATATCATGACCAAAGCGTTGGGCAGTGATTAGCATAATTTTTTATCTTCCAAGCCTGAATTAGTCTTCTCCCCTAATCAAGCTTGAGGGGGGAATATTAATTAGTACAACTAACTTAGTTAGTTAGGTTTGTTAGTTATAAACTCATGGTTAGTTATAAACCAGAGTTAGTTAAGATATRTCGGTGTAAAGTGCATATATATAGTTGATCATGTATTCATCAATTCGTAAGTTTTCATAATATACAAATTAAGAATATTATCAATTCAATTTACTCTCTTCCTTACAATCATCATTCTAATATCTTATTTCAAGAAGTAAGACATATTGTACATTTATTCGTCCCCCTACGACTCTGTGTACGTATGAATCATACGATGAAGTATCTAACTTTTACTAGTCTTATACTACTATACGCGTATTATTTATTTTAGTTGATTTTAAGATGGGATTGAAACTTTGACGAGTAAGGCTTCTCTTGATTTCTCTCTTTTCAGTTCTCATCCTTTGTCTTTAATATATTTATATTACATTTTATTTTTTCTTACATTATTGCTCATTACTTGCATTTGTGACCGTTAGCCTGGTTTAGGAAATAATCTAGGTCGTCCCTAAATTACTAGTTTCGCCCGAGTAAAAGACGAACTATCACATTCTTTTAATGTCATTGAACTTTGATATGTTTTTTTTAATTAAGTTTGAGACTTTGATCTCATTCTTTTAATCTCGTTTCCCTTTCTTCTTTTTTTCTTTTTTTTTCTTTTATCTCCCTTAGTTACAGACAAGTCTTGAACTCATTAGAGTTCATGGACAAAGCATACGTTATCAACGAGATAATAAATTTGAAATTTCGATTATTTTATTTTTGCTTTGATGTCAGTACCAGATGTCATATTACTACGAGTTCATGGTCAAGTGGTCAACATAGGTACACTGTAAGAATTTTCTGACATTTCTTTTAATATATACCTAGTAGTTTTAAATGATAATTTAAATCATTTTGAAACTAAGGCTATGATGATGATGTTGCATAATATTGATAATTATAGAAAGGCTTTTGAGCCAAGGAGCTATCAAGAAACAACACCAAATTTTAACGCAGATGGAGTTTTCGGATTCAAATTCGGATTTTCTTGTCACACCGGCAAGTCCTAGAACAACTCAATCAAGTTTGTAAACTAGCATAGAATGAGAGTGGGTTTGAAACAAGGGAGAAATTTGATCATGATTTACTTGTTGTTTCCTTCTTAATTGAGTTTAATAATAGGTACATAGAATTTGAGACAACAGACTTTGGGTTAAGGAAATCAACAAACAATACAAATTGATGTTTAAATAGTTTTCACCATTTCCAGAAAACATTGGAACCGCACTTGTATTTGTCCTTGCCTTCGCATTCCACTGCTAGATCGTCAGAGATGAATGGCACTTTCTGCATTACAACCAAATATAGTGAGATCGTCTCTTAGGTGACTTACTCATATTGATGGTTTACCGAGAAAAATAACATAAAATGAACTAATGAAGACTGTTATTATGGTGGAATAATATACAGTTTTGAGCTTCATGAAGATCAGAATTGCAAACTCATGAAGACCGTTGAAATCGATTAGTTTTTATTTTTGGGATATAATTAATCCTATCGATATTTATGTCGAATAGAAGAACCGTAAACAAACCTTTTGCTTGGCAAGATCTTGGCAGCCAGTGAAATTCTCAGGGAATTTGCAGGTTCCAAACTGTACTGTAAAGGCTCTTGCAAAGTTGGCTCCACTTGTTGCCAATCTCTTCTTGTCATTCAACTCCTACTCGATCCAATCCAATCCAATCCAATCAAAAAACGCTTTTTAAGTCGTACTTCTCGTTACATAAACTAAACGAAGAATAACTACTTACTAAACGCAACATAACATTCTTACATGTGCGAGACAGTCTCATACAAAACTCATTGTTTTCACAAACGACTAACCTTGTTAGCTTTGCTCTTCTCAAGGTACTCATCAATGACCCCAGCATTAGCATTCGAAACAGAAACAGAAGTAGCAACAAGGGCAGCCGCCAAGCCGAAAAGTGCAGCTCTTCTTCCTTCATTTCCCTTAACTTCCTCATTCAAACCCTGCTTTTGTGCCCTGATCTTGACCATTTTCTCGCCAACGACCACATTTGATGGTGCAACAGATATCACTGACGAAGCCTTCGAGCTAAGCTCCAATCCTGCTGACCCGGAGATGGCGTAGCTGCATGCTAATACACTAGAGTTAATTGAAGCCATTTCTAATGTTCTCTAAGCCTTATTGATTGAAATTTTTTCGGTTTTCGGTTTTGACTATTATGTTATGAGGAGGAAAATGGTGGGTTTTTGTTTTGAGCTTTGTTGGTTAGCATTAAGGATTTTGATTTGGATTACATAGTGACATGGAGGTATGAGGATGATGTGTAATTAGGGTTTGTGGTGAGAGTGTGGATAAGGTGAGATTGCCTACTCCTTATTGGTAAAGGGCATTTGCATATAAGAATTGGTATGGCCAAGTGTTTTGGGTAATATGGGACCCTATAGACTTGGAATCAAAGCAGATGCTCTTCATATCAGATTTCCATTTCTGGGTAACCAGCACCAGTCACTCAGTCAGGACCTTTCGACTTCCGGGAGAGATTAATCAAACTGACGACTGAAATCTAATACGTATAGTACGCTGGTGCACATATTACACACAGCTATAACAGCCAGCTTTCGGTATTTAGTCACTGACAGAAAATGAGCAACTGAAGAGAAGGATATCGGCATAACCCCTGCAAGGGCATTAGTACTCCGTATAAGGTTATCCTTCTCTCCAGTAAAAAAGGCAGCTAACTTAACTTTAGCTTAGCCGGGGTTTTTACAAGGGACCGTCTTTGTCTATAATCAATAGATTCAATACACATTAGATTGAATTAGATGAAATTACACAAATGATTGATTTTGAGTCGCCAAAAAGAAGAAAAAAAAGGTAAATAATACTAAGAGGCCAAAAGGAGGGAAATTTCACCAAGAAGAAAATTCTTTCCACGTTTTTTCCCGTCTTTTGAAACATATTTAAACAAAAATTACAAAAAAGAAGAGGCCTCGCCTTAATAATGAGAACAAAAAATATAGGAGCCATAACCATCTTCATAATGAGGAACTCATTGACCTGTACTGTACACTGAACTCAAATCTTCTCTTTGTTGCACAATGTTGCAAGAATAATCACCCATATCAATAGTCGATTCTATTTAACTTGGAGACTAGTCGGTTAGCGACCTTATCTACTTGAGATTCCGACTATCCAGACTGAGACTTTTCCTTTAGTTTTGCTCGGGCGAAAAACACACCAGCCAAGAGACCTAAAGAATGAAGATATCATTGTTATCTAGGATAACACTAATCGGTTTATAACCATTAATTTAAGAGAGTTGTAAGGTGTAAAAGACTGACCGAAAAGGATGCTTGTCGAGTTTTGCAAGCTAGTTGGAACATGGAATAGAACTATTCCGGTGATGGAGAGAGGGATTTTATTGAGAGAACCTACAAGGCTGAAAAGTCGTAGAAGTATTAGGAAATTATCAATAGCACAATAAAACCCAAGTCATAAGCAACACTCGTATAATTAATAGAAAGGTAGAGGAGAGGGTGGCTCCCTCCATCTCCCTCCCCTCCACTTCAAATCCATCCAACCAAATTACTAACCAAACAAGGGATTTTGTTTCCTCCCTTTCCCTCCATCCAAACAAAGGGTTGGTATTGATCAACACCTTAAACAACAATTACTTTCGTAAATAAAAAAAGGAAACATATTGAAAAATCAAATTCCAAAGAAAGTATTATCACAAATAACACATTCAGCCTATACCTGTAAGTAGTAGCTCCTGTTTGATGAAGAAACCACATAGATGTGAAGCTTATAGCCAGACCAAGAAATCCACTTAGTGTAATCACTAGCCAAAAGCTCGGCAGCTTCAGAAGTGGCCTGCCAATGTCACGCAGCAAATGAGAAGTCGTGCCATTGAAGCAACCGAAAGAGTGACAGGTTATTCTTCATATTTTGGAGACACAGAATACTTGATGCCAACATATTTCAAATATCTGTGACATTGCTCGAAACCCTATTTACGATATAGCTTAGTTGAAAGACCATTACTACTTGATAGTAGCTACTGGCTAGCAAGTTTTCAGGAAAAAAATACAGCACATGAAAGCGAGTAATGTAGACCAGCACAAACTTGGGAAAGCCATTAGACACCAAGCACAATGGAGCTCATGTGCATCATCAGACCTTGAAATTTAAGTCACAGAATCTACTGAAAGCTGATCTTGTGGGAAGTCATGTGCGACTATAACTAATAACAAAATTATTGCAAAAAATATGAACAGAGATAGAGAGTAAACAGAAAGCAAAGGGAAGAATAAGAGAAGAAATTGAAGAGCAATACAAGATACTTACGTTTCATACAGATAGTCAACCTCGTTGAATAGATATATAAGCACAACACCAAGAGGTAATGAGAGAGTGTTATTTAACAAAACCATTGAGAACTCATTCAGGTTTCCTGACCGAGTGACTTTCTTTGCTGTGTCCATGACTCTACGCAATGTCAACTGTAGTATAACAAACAACATTAAACATTTAATTAAACTTATCAAATAATTTCCCAGGCCTAAAGAAGCTCTAATGTATTATAGAGAGGTTCACATATATGAAGATATAGAGGAACGTATGTGGAACAATTTTATGGGATAAATAATGCATAAAAATTGATTTGGAAAAGAAAGTATCAAGAAAATTTGAAGACGCACTAACAACTTTCTTGTCTTATCGTTATGATGCAAACAATTATGCAGGCTTGGACCTTGGTAAAAGGAGAAATATTGAAACATAAGCGTTATGCTATGTATGGTTTACAGTAAACACGATGATATCATATCACAACCACACAGGTAAACTGAAAACTCACAGAGTAAGATGCAGTTAAGAAACAATTGATAACTTGCCACGTATAGCCAGTAGCATTGAATGACAGATCGGTGATTCCTCCAGAAATGGCTGAAATGATCTGCAAAATGCCATACCGTAGCTTGTAAGTTTAAGATCACATGATAACATACTGAAAAATCTAAAGCTTAGCGCAACAGGCTAGAAATAAGAAAAAAATCCATGCAACAGTGTCAATATTAGGTTTGCATAATTGAACTTAAATCATAGAAAAAAACCTCCCTTTTACCCAGCCCTAGTGCACGAGTTCCAATTTTTTTAAGGGGGGAGTTTGAACTTTGAATTTACGGAAGGAAGTAACATATATGGATGTTGCAGTAAGTCCTGTTCGATATATAGCTCATTTGTTAAGCACCTGGGCTCTTCCTGCCTCAAATGCTCATTCAATAACAGGACTCTACCCATTAAAAGCATATAACTGAAGTAGGCAATAATGAAGTTATAACTCCAATAGAGTGACAAGACAACAACCATAATTAGTGATTTACCAAAATAGCCCTCAAAATGGACTTATAAAAGCACAAGGGAATTAGCAGGAGAATAGAATATGAAAGATACACTTACACAACATAGCCACAAAAAAAACAGCCTATGCAAGAAAATGAAATCAACGAACAAATATAAATTCACAGATAAAACTTACCATCAAGAATAATGCAGCCCAGACTCTATTGTCGTGATGTTTCTGGAAGAGATACATCTCACCCACTGCCGTTATTACATTGGTGACGTTTTTCAGGACTGTAACCATTGCAACATTAATGTACTTCAAACTGCAAAGAAAGAACAAGTTTGATGACGAAGAAGGTTGAAAGAAACTAAGAGGAAGTATGGTATGCTGCAATGATATTATCCCATTTCGTAGCCCATAGTCTCTAAAGCAGAACATAAAGAGAAATAAGTAAAACTGTAAACAAATAGCACATATTTCAGGAGTGCAAAAGATAAAATCTCATGACGAGAAATTTTATGTCATAACAGGTCACTGAAGAGCCATATGACCATAAATTTTTGTAGACAGTCTTAGATCAGTAGCTTAAAATCCGTCTAACCCAAACAAGATAACCTTTACAACCAAGAACTTATCAGTATCACAGCTCCAATAGTGCGATAAATAATAAACATCCAAACAAGTGCAGAATTATGCTTTCAAGGGGATTCCGAAAATCGCCGTGATTGAGTTTTTTGTTAGAGATAATAGAAAATCTCTGTAATTGGAGGGACAAGATTGTAAAATGGTCTAAAAATAGTTTGCCGTCTGTGATTGATGACTGAATTATCACAATGATCGAACTTTAGAGCTCTGCTTTACTTCTTTAGGCTCCTTGTTTTCCAAAGGAGAAAGAAACTGATGCTATGTTTTTCACTGGCTCTACAAACCAACACTACACAGCTACTTGTCCATAAGGCGAGCTCAAGTAGGTTCCCCATAAGGCACAAAGAAATGCACACGCTTTAGCTCTTATGAATCAAGGCATGGACCTGACTGGACGTTGATACACTTAACAGAACTACATGTGAGAAAATCCATGAACAGTTTCCACAAGCAAAGTAAAATAATAACTTAAAGAAGAAAGGAAGAAAAGAAGCAAACACAAATTGGAGTATTCTCAACCAGATGGATCAACTAATCTATATGGACAAGATGGTGTCACATTGACACAACTCAATGACAAGAGAACTGTAGGTACAGTACAATTTTCAATTTTTGTCACGGTTTAGCCTATTAGTCTCCGAAAAAGGCAAATTTTGTTTCTTTATCCTTGCTTTGATCCGTTCGATGCCTATATTTAACTCGTGCTTCAAAATGAGAAGTTCTAACCCTTTGATGGGATGGAGATATTTGGACAATGCTAATTCTCTTGTTGGATTAGCAAGTTGGGATGGTGGAATTTCGAGGGGATCCTTTTTCCCCCTACAAGTTGAATTGAAATCCCTCCAACATAGGAATGGTTTGGGGTGAAAGCTCCCTTGTACCATTCTCCTTCCCCTTCCCTTGCCTCTTACTCTAGTATATAAACAAAGGGTAAACGTTTGACTTTGCAGATTGCCAAATGATAGAACTTAAGCAAGTAAGCAAAGAATGCTTTTGCAAGCCTTATGCAAAAGCAAGACAAAAGAGTACCTAAATCGTTGCAATGTTCATTTTAACACTGAGCAACGAATATTTGTAGTAAAATATCCTACATAAATCATCATCATCATGGATCATAGAAGGCTTTGGAGAGGTCAATAATCAACATGTCCAGAAACTGACTTCATGAGAAATAAGAGTGTGTCAGTATTCTCTCCGAGCATATTGATAGTAGTTGGAGTTTCAGACTTTCAGAAAGTTATCCACAGAACAAATTACATAACTATTGAACCCCTACTGTTTGCCTATATCAATGATACTATTTCATCATGGTGAATTTATTTATTCCCTTCAGCATTGGTTTACTGCATTCCAGGAGGAGCAGGGTGTATTGGAATTTGGGTGCTAAAAAAGAGAAGTAGTTGCTTAGGAGTTGTGCTGGTTGAGCTGCTTTCCGGTACATAGTCAAATAACAGAATTCACGAATACTCTCAGGGCAAATTCATTCTCTTCGCTATGATTGGGGGATGTCGTATCTCTTGCTTCGTCTAACGCTATGGAAGCAGGTGCCTGTGTATTAACATGAAAAACCTTTCCAAAAAGGCATGGACTTTAAACACTTCCGTGCCATGAACGATATGAGATATGATGATAGACAAACATTTCAATACCATGCTATTGCCAAGCCAGATATAAAGGAGGAGCTACATCATCGAACATTAAATTCAAGACGGCCATTTTACCAGTACTTCAAAGAAACTACTCCGTAAAAGAAAAGAAGTGTTTACCTGAACATGCTTGTAATGAGCATCCCCACGAACAAAACATTTACAGGGAACCATACTTTAATTAGCCTCCATGTTAGGGGTTCCGTAGAGATCACACCCAAAACAGACAACGTAGAGACAATAATTACAGAAACCAAGTTCTGAAAACAGAAAAAGAAACCAACCACATGAAAATCAAGTATTAGCTAATTCCCTCGAAAAATAATTGAGATTCAAACACTCAAGTACAATGACTTCTAAACGAATATTAGTATACAAAAAGAATGGATCACCTGGTACAACATCAAAGATATACCAGCATTGAAGTCATAACTGGACAAGACACATTTATTGATGAGTATCATACTGCACGATGAAATGCAGTAAGCCAATCCCGCCAATAACGCCTGATTAGGTATCTTAACCGATTTGACACTCCGGAGTACTCTATCTTTCTCTCCTTCCAAGTTTCCATTTTCAATATCAACTTCATCTCCAGAATGCCCACTACTGGAAGAAGATCAACAGAGAAAAACCAAAATTGAGCTCACATGCTTTGAGTATAACAAAATCAATTACTAAGGGACAAATAACGAGTCGACGGAGTATTACTCAGGCTCATCAATCAATTCAAATTTTTAAGTTCAATTGCACAAAAATTCCTTCCAAAATCCAAACCCATATCAAAAATAGTTCTTGCACTTGACCAATAAAGAAGCCAAATTTACTCAATAGAATACATAAGCTCCCAAAATCCAAAGTTCTCCGTTCGTCTCTTTACCTTTGATTAAATTAACCCAATAACCCTCGTAGAGTATAAGGAAAGTAAACAAATGATCGGGACGGAGGGAGTATTTCACAACAATTTCTATGAAAAAATTACAAGCTCTAAGGAAATCCACATATAAGCACAAAAAAGGCAACTTTCAAATTAAGCAAATCTAACAACCTATTATCCCGCAATTTGCTGGAGCCATTGAGACTGTGGAGTAATGTCGAAAAAAAGGGGCAACTTTCAAATGAAGCTCATAAAACTATATAATCACTTAAATTAATCAATTATTAAGAACATAAACATAAAAAGGGAGTAATTACCTAGAACCCATCTGGGCACAAAGCTGAAGAACTGCTTACAAAGAGGAAATACTCAAAACAAGCACCATTAACAACAAAAAAGCTTGAATCTTTGGAAATCAATTGATAAATTGATAATTAATTGGTTGCTAATAACCCAAATTAGTTAATGATCAGTAGATAAATACCCAAATTAGAAATAACTAGGGAGTTAAAAAGGTAACAGTTTGATTAGTAGATAAGTAATTATGGTTAGAGTAAGATTATTGCAAAGTGGGTATGAAATATTAAGGAAGAAGAAGAAGGAGAGTTTATATATAAATTTTTTGGAAAATTGGGAGATCCAAAATATTAATTGGAGTTTCAAAATTGTTTATGAATTATGCCAAAAAAAAAAAAAATTGTCAATGATGGGTTTGGTCAGAAATCAGAAAGCATGTTAATGTTGACAGTACAATTAGGGAAGTTTTGTGTATAAATTGCGATGCTTGGTATTAACAGGTTGTGCTTCGCCTACAATTAGGCTTTCCACCACCCTTACTTCCCTTGGTTGTCTTTTATGTTCCGGGGCCGTGGTTGACCGCACCCTTCACGTTTTGTGCTCATTCTGTTACCTACCGAGTTTAAATATGTGAATGGTAAAATCGTAAAAGTTTTTATCTTTTGAACAAGTGGTCCGAAATTTGATTCATGACAAAGGATACTCCTGGTTCAGTAGGTCTCGTGAGAGACCGTCTCTCACTAATTTAGTAAGAGACATAATAGGAAAATAGAAAAAGTAGTGGGTCATTTACCCCATCATGTGAGAGGTCTCTCAATAACGCTATTGAGAGACCGTCTCTCAGAAGTTTTTGTGCTCCTGATTAACACACACAAAAAAAGAAAAAAAAAAAATAATGTAGAAAATGTCTTATAAGATTGTTCTTTAAGACTCATATGGTAAGACCACCATCTACAACTCCACCATAAACCCTCCTTCATTTCATTCAGGACTACCATCTACAATTATTCAAAAGTAAGACTCAAATTTCATATCTTTTGGTGAAGATTGTTATTTAATATGTTTCTCCGAAATTTTTTCGATCAAATATTTTGTTTTCGGGCTTTTTAGTTGTATTTTTTTTAGTTGTATTATTGGTCTAAACATAGGTAGTTATTTGAGAGTCATTATGTTTTCTGTAACAAATATCACAAATTCTTGTGTAAAACAGTTTTACACAAGTGTTATCGTATAATCAACGCAAATTAATTTGCCATCAACAGTGTTCTAAAGCATTTCCTTCAAATCTCACATCATTGAACTTTACTCATTATCTAATATTCAAGTAACTTTATTTTACTACTTAGATTACCATACTCCCCACCATAAAATGAAGTCACGACTTTGAACCCAAAGGTAAGTGTCAATCACTACCTACTAATTATTAAGACTTCTTAGAAACTCTGTTTCGCTCTTGTCTCACACCTCAAGGTAGCACTTAAGTTTTCTCAACCTTGACCAAACCAGTTTCACAATAGACACGATTTACAAGATGATTCTCATATTACCTAACTTTTCAAATTCAATATGATTAAGAAAATCAAGCACAAGCTCAAAGGTTTTAGTCTCAAACACATTCAACCTTACATCGTTGAAACCACAAGTCAATCACACTCTCCAACAATGCAATTACTCGCTATTTAGGGTTGGGACAATATCACACAATTTCCTCAAAACCCAAGTTTATTCAAACAAAGTTAACATTCCATAAAATGAAAAGATAAAGAATCTACAAGGTGTTGTAGAAAGAAGAATATGATACGAAGGATAAGTAGGAAGAATAATTCTCACATTAGGAATAGTATTATCAATGACGAGAAGATACAAGAGTAGTTTTCAAGGTAACAAAATTTGAAAGATGAAAGAGCACCAAAATAAAAATTAAAGGAGGTAAGGTGCACTAATTAAGGA
This sequence comes from Silene noctiflora, assembly GCA_009801015.1. Classification (NCBI taxonomy): domain Eukaryota; kingdom Viridiplantae; phylum Streptophyta; class Magnoliopsida; order Caryophyllales; family Caryophyllaceae; genus Silene; species Silene noctiflora. The sequence goes on along the minus strand of VHZZ01004701.1, from coordinate 50,099 downwards.
TAGGAAAAAATTCGAAGAAATAGAAGCACCCTTCAATTGGTTGAACAAATCTTAAATATTCGGCAATAGATAGTTCTTCTAGACCGTCACCCGGTCAAGCTCATGATTGTCGATCCAAGTATCCATGAAAGTATAAAACCACTCAACATAATCAACAAATAAGTTAGAACCTAACAAAGAACAAACACAATTTTAGACTACCAACTTAAGTCCCTAAATCTACCCATCTTTCATTCATTACTAGTTTGACACCCGTGCGTTGCAACGGGGTAATTAACTTAGTTGTAATGCTACATTTTATGTCTAATTATTTGTTTACATATGATTAAAATATCTTTTTCAAATAAAAAAAAATAAAACACTTTGTTAATGAAAAAAAGGTTGTCAAGCTTAATATTTA
>VHZZ01004701.1:23320-34812 GCA_009801015.1 Silene noctiflora | reverse complement strand
AATTTTGTTTGATTTTTTATCAAAATTATATTCTAATTAGTAGTCAAATACAAAGTAACATTTTTAGATTTATGACATTTATTAAAAAAAAATTATTTACTATACATATTATTTATATAAATGATTTATTGAAGATATTATTAATAATGTACACCACTAATATTTCATATCACCGCCAATATATAAAAAATGAAAAATAAATAAATAATATCACCGCCAATATGAAATAATAAAAAAATAAGAAAGGAAAAACAAAGATGCAAAGAGTCAAACCCCATACTCTTGCGAAATTGTCATACCATGCAACCAACTGAGCTAAACAAATTCAATGTTAATATGTTGCGCTCTTTTCTACATATTCATTTTACCATTGTATTTCCAAAAATTGGGCCCCTTAAATTTGGGGGCCCTGTTCAAATGAACAGGTTGAACCCCCTTATAGACGGGCCTGATAATAAGGTATTTAAAGTAGGCGATAGGGAAGGGATTTGGAAGGAAAAAGAATTTGGAAACGATGGGATTTTCATAAGCTCTAGGAGTATTATTATTATAATTATTAATATCCTAATTTTAGTAAAATACAATTATAAATATTGATGTTGGAAACTTCAATAAAATATAAATTATTATTATTAATATTACTAGTATTATTATTGTTGTTATAGGAATATAAATAGTAAACAGGAATTAAATGTAAAATAAGAAATAAACATAAAATAGGATATAGAATTAATTATAATTAAAGTATTATAAAATCAAGGAATATAAAATAATATCATTTTACGAAATAATTATAAAATGTGAAATAACTATTAAAATGTGATTCATGAAATATTAATAGTTTATATAAAACGGCTTAATAAAACAATTCATTTTGAAATACGTTTAAAAGACGCAGTCTGACTTGCGTTGACCATAACTAAAAATACGGGGTATTACAGCTTTGAGAGCGTTATCTCTTTGATACTAACTGTTAATCCCGCGGTTATATGACAAAAATAAATACAAACGTTGCAGTGGAAAATGCGGGATTTTAAAAACTTTGATAATGAAAACCGCAATATCACTAGCTAAATCATAAAATCAAAACATTAGGTTAGAAACCTTTTATACAAAATACAAGTTAACTAAACATAAGAGATCTCAATTCCCCTATAAAACACAAAATACAACACTAAGCACGAGTCTAAACTACAACTTGTAAAGTCAATCGCTGTTAGTACAACTTTCGCTTGCTAACTCGTCAAAACCCCATGTAGACACCAATTTCATTCTGTTTATTCATTAAAAATGAATGTTGCAATCAGTGATGATCGAGTAACTCATGGTCCTCCCAACCATATCACATCAAAATTCAACAATAAAGTAAGAAAGTAACTGTTGAGTTTTTTGTCAGAAACTACCTTATATTTATGGCCATTTGCGAACAACTACCTTTTTTTTTTTTTTTTTTTTTTTTGCTTTCAACTACCTTACATTTCTATTTTTTTGTTAACAACTACCAAAAATAAGTCTCAGTCAACTTGAATCGATTTTCCGGTGATGACCTGCCTTTCTCAGCTCCAAATTTCCATCTCTCACTCTTTTAACCCTTTTTCCTAAACCTACCTGATTTTTCTTCTTTAATTCAACCAGATCTTCCACCAATTCTTCAAACTTCTTCCCATCAAGCTCTCTTAGAATTTCTCCAAACTCTTTGACTGTTTGTCGGAGCTCACTTTTCAAACTTCTATTTTCATTCAACAAATTATTAATTATAGTCCTTTTCCACTCAGTCATCTCTCCATCAACCCACATAAAAAATCCGCAACCACGCATATTGGAATAGGGCTTGTAGAATTTGCAAGTAACATACTTTCTTCCCGGATTTTGGAATGTCCAAGAAGTCCTATTTGCACATGGAATCTCACATCTGCATTTCATGACCATGTTTGATGATGAGGTAGACATTCGATCCCTTTTAAAAAATTTAGAAGTAGGAGAATAAGAGAGGGCAGACTATAAAATAGGAAAAGAGAATTAAGTGAAGAGAGTGAGAGATGAGAGAAGTGACGGGAGTGAGAGGTAGGAGGTAAGAACTAAGAAGTATAGATTAGGGAAATTTGGAGCCTTACACGTGAGAAAGTGAGGTTTTCACCGGAAAATCGATTTAAGTCGCCTGAGACTTATTTTTGGTAGTTGTTAACAAAAAATAGAAATGTAAGGTAGTTGAAAGCAAAAAAAAAAGAAAAAAAAAAAAAGGTAGTTGTTCGCAAATGGCCATTAATGTAAGGTAGTTTCTGACAAAAAATCATTTAATCATATGTGAGGAAATAGCAATACAAATCACGGTAATTAACATAGCCATAAGAATGTACCACTACAAGGCAACCATGAACAACATGTGAGGCACATGAAAGTAATAGACGAAAGAAGAAGTGACTTTCATCATCAACTTCTCAATTCAATCACCAAATGGATACAACGAACAATATACAAAAAAGTAGACAGACAAGCAAGGAAGTACTATTAGACTTAAATAAGTAATTGGCTCAAAGACTACCTTTAAAGCATGTCCAAGTCAAACATCCGACTCAGAGGCTACATTTAAAGCACTTCCAAGATACAACATAGAAAAATCCGGCAGAGGCTACAATTAAAATATGTCCAAGAAATAACAAACAAGTATTCGACTCATAAGTTACTTTTAAAGCATGGCTAAGATACAACAAAGCTATTTACCAAAAAAACTACATCATAGCAATATAAGTGACTTGTCTCATCAAATAATTGATGCTTTATTGGACTCGCTCCAAAATTATATGAATTGGCCTGAAATCATCTAATTGAAAATTATTTGAAATGACCTGATATAAGTAGTTTTAAATTAACACTTAATATTAGCCGTTATAAAATAAATAATCAATCGTCAACACTTGTTTATCTTAATATAATTAAATCCAATTCTCCTAAGGATGGAGCAGCATACTATTACGGTTTTAAAAAGTCTCAAAACACTACAAAAAAAATAAGGGGAAAGTGACTGATAAATCCGTCACAAATTCGCTTTTTCTATCAGAAATTCGGTTTTTTGACGGATTATCCATCGGAAAATTATGTCATTGTATGTGGTCACTAAAAACGGATTTTTAATGGATAATCCGTCAGAAATTTTATTATCTGATGGATGCGTGACGGATTATCCGTTAAACAAAGTCTTCCAGGTTAAACAGAAAGTCAACAAAAGTTAATGTTTCTGATGGATCACCTGTCAAAAGTCGTCAACAAAAGTCAACTTTATCCGTGACAGAATAAACGTTAGAAATGGTCAACTTTTATGTGACAGAATGATAAGGGATTTTCGGGTTTTTGCGTTATGTTATTAAATTACGTGACATAATAAACGTTAGAAATGGTCAGCTTTTATGACGGAATATCCGTTATAAACCCTTACTTTTGGTATGAGACGAAATATTGGTCAGAAATGGTCAACTTTTCTTACGGAATATCTATCAGAAACCCTCACTTTCCCTTGACCAGGGAATAAATTATCTGATAGAATGTTCATCAGAAATGGTCAATAAGTCAATTTTTTTGATGGAATATCAGTCACAAATGTTGACTTTTGTTGACTACTTCTGATGGAAAATCCGTCAGAAATCCAGACTTTCCCTTGACCAAGGAAACGGGTGATCCGTCAGAAATAATCAATAAATAAACTTTTCTGACGGGCAATCCATCAGAAACTGTCACGTAAAAATGGCGCCGTTGCCACTGGTCAACACACCTTTTTTATGTGATGTCTTCTGACGGATTACATGTCATAAATTATTTTCTGTTAAGAATCCATCACATTCCCTAAATATGGGATGGATTTTGCTTCCGTCATAATTTTTCCATCACTTCCGCCTTACTTTTTTGTAGTGAAATGAACGAGTACCGCTCACTAGTTGAGGGTTGATCCATAAGGAACAATGTGATTCCCAATAATTTCTATTCTAATGTTTAGCTAAAGCGAAAAAAAAAAAATGATGGTTGATTGACTATTAATCTAAATTAACAAAATAATGATACTAGAAATTATAAAATGGTGATAATCGAAAATATTAAGAGTAATTCAAATTAAAAATATTAAGAGTAATTCAAATTAAGGAATTGAAAGTTTAGGGTCCGACTTCATCTCCGACATACCTAACTTATACTTAAAAGTCTCAAGTGACAAGTTGCTAGGGTAATAGAGTAAAGGGAAATCCTCTAAAGGTCAACTATCTCTCTATACCGAGTTCGTAAATTGACTTTAAGTATATGCCCAATCACCACTTTAATACTACTTCAATTTTCAACTTTTTTTTGTTATGTTTGAAATCAAACACTGGGGATGAAATTCCTTTTAAGATAGGAATATTGTAATATGCCAAAAATATTTGCTTAGTTACTTTAATTCCCTATAAATCAATACCAGTAACAATATTATTATTAGGCAGAGTAATGAGGCGAGACTTGGATGATACTCAATATTGCCACTGCTATTGATTTATGAAGCCTTTGTGCCAAGTTATCTTTTACGGTCAAGAGTGACCAATGTTATTGAGTTACATATTATGAGTTTGAAATTGACATTAAGATGAAAATATTGTCTTGCGTTTTACCGTCAGTTCATTCACCCCTGTCCTTGTCTTAGGGTCGACGATGAGAATACGGTACTTGGTTACTTTGGAGTATTATATTATGAGACGGAGTAATTAGTGAGTTGGAGTAATGAGTCAAGACGTGGTTAATTATTGGGACGAGAGAGTGCATAAAAAATTGTAGAAATATTGTGAAGTAGGTTTGAGATTGGATTAGTTATCAGGGAGCTTATTTAATTATACTTTGTGTTTATTTTATTTTTACGTATGTGTTTCAACGCCATGATCAAAACTAAGCAGTTTATATTGAGGTATTGTCTGTTACTCAGCTCTTTGGCGTTACCCGTCATGGAAGTAGCTAGGCCTTTTTTGTCTTCTGGTTTTATTTTCAGGTGACTTACTGACTTCCGCTGCTGTTCAGAATGATTTCATTTCAAGACATGATTTTATTAAAAGCTTTGTAAAAGTTTTGTTCTATTCTATATTTTATTGTGTAAAAGAAATTATGTATTAAGAGACTTTGTATATTAATTATAATATCCTCTGAATTTCGGCGAATTTTGTACGTAAATGTTTTCTTTAATTTAGCCGAAAATCAGGAGTACGGTGTTACAACTAGTATCAAAGAGGGTTCTTTCTTGGTTAGGTATTAAGATCGTCATATGGCACCGTCAATTTTACTTTTAAAACTTTACTTGAATTTTTGAGACACAAACTGTTTTCAATTTTTATGTTCGAGGACGAACTTTGTTTTTAAGGTGTGTGGATTGTTTTCAACTTTTCCTTTTTATGTTTGGAATCAAATTTCGAGGACGAAATTCCTTTTAAGAGGGGAATATTGCAATACTCCAAATATTACAGAGGTGATTGGGCATACTAGTAGTCAATTTACGAACCCGACAGGGAGATAGTTGATCCTAGAAGCGTTCCCCTTACACCATTACCCTAGCAACTTGTCACTTGGGACTTTTTAGCGCAATGTTGTCAGGATCGGATTCTACTTTGGATCGATGGAGTAGGTAGAATCGAACCATGGGATCGTAAGATTGTACAAACTAACTAAATATAGTTTTTTACTGTGTAAAAACATAAAATTTAAAATCAAAGTACATATTTATTAATATTTATCAATAAATGATTGATGATTAATATTTTTTATGTCATTATTATGAACATTTTCTACAACTTATACAAGATTTGGATTTATAATGTCATTTTATAAATTATACTCCCTCTGTCCCGATCATTTGTTGTCCTATTCTATTTTGGGGTGTCTTAGTCAATTGTCGTCCTTTCTATTTTAGTAATGTATTTGATGAGTAATTTGACCATTCACACACAATTTGGTCCACTTGTCATCTAATAGTTGAACTCATCCTCTTTCCTTGGTCTTTGTGCCAAAACCAAAGGATAACAATTGACCGGTACAGAGGGAATATATTTATTCTTTTATCATAAAACCGGATCGTAGGATCGTATTATGATCCTACCTTTAGAAACTTTCAAACAAATAGGATCGTGAAATTCTACAGCCATAATAAAATTGTAAGATGTAGGATCGGTCAAGCGGTTTTAGATTGTAAGTGAGTTAATAATAGTAATGAAGATAGTAATTAATAATCAATAAATAAGATAAAATTTGTAGTTGGTGTTGGTCGAATAAAGGTTGGTCAACAAGAGTTTTGTTCTTCAAATTTTGGCTTGATATAATTGGTATTAGTCTTGTTTTACAATTATGGAAGTATGGAGTTCTTTTTGATACTTTGATCGACATCTTTAATCACTTTCGAAAAGTTTTCAACATAATTTTTTTGGTAAAGAATGTTTAACATATAATTTAAATGAGATTTATAAATGGTTATATTATATTAATTTGGTAAAATTTGATTATAGAATCGAATCGGGATTCTCACAACAATGCTAAATTAGGTATGTCGGAGATGAAGTTAGACCCTAGACTTTCCTTGATTTGAATTAATCCTTAATAGTTTCGATTATTGCCATTTTAGAATATCTAGCATCATTTTGCACCAAAAAAAAAAAGAAAAAAATATCTAGCATCATTGTTTAATTAATTTAGATCAATAGTCAATCAACCATCATCTTTTTATCGATTTAGCTAAACATTAGAATAAAAATGAATCAGAATCACCTTGCTCCCTTTGGATCGACCATCAACTAGTCCAAGAAACTCGTTTACTTGCGAGGCTTTTTAAAACGATTGAATGTCCCTAATTCATCCGAAATCACTCTTTAACATATCTTTCTACCTCACTATAACGTAATCAATTACACTTCTCTAATAGAGTTGTTCGTCATTTTGGGTGGCATCAACCCATTCCTTTACCATGCAATACAAGTGCTGATTCGCATGAAGTCAGTAGGAATGGATTGTTGCGCTATGGAATAACCGCATGAACAAAAGGGTTCAATCGGGTATTCAATACTCGCGTTTAATAAGCCATGACAATGAGTACTATCTTTTAAAAGTGGTATTAACTTAGGAACCGAGAATTAAATACCTTCTTTTATTGAGACTATTATTACATGCATATTATTTCAGACACAGCTTGATACCTTATTCATGATACAACTTATTATTAGATACTTAGACAACATGGCTCAATTCCATAGTAGTGTACTTAGAACAAATACCCATCATTGTCATCTAAGCGAGACTCGAGAGATTCAAATTGAATCGCTCGTCTTTATTATACAAGAGGAGGCCCATGGCTGGCTTGATATCTTCAGGCCATAAAGATGAATACTTGGCCACTGGCACTTTTATACTGCAATCAATTTCGCCTTTGTCTGTCTTTGTAGTTTTGTAAATAAGGGTCGAGATCATATCCCAATCATTCTGTAACGAAAGAAAAGTTGTATCCGGGTTAAAAGTTCCCTGAGCTGTTCCAAGATCCCTCACCTTTTCCTCGATGTATTTGAAACGACTCGCTTCTGCAATCATTTGGATAGCTACTAGTGCAAACTTAGCCAAGTCTTGCCCGATATCCTTGGGTTTATTTTTACCATCATAATCCGACCCACTTATTTTATCGAGTAAAGGCGATAAACTATTGACACCTAGCTTAAGATCTCTTCTGCCATTGTTTAAGTTGGCCACCTTTTGAAGATTAATATAATTGCCTCCATGGGGAAGTTGTGTTTTAATTTTTGCGTCTTTAAACAGATTATTGTCCTTCAATTCTTTGAAATCTTCTATGACGAAATTGGCACGAGTTTCGAGTTTATTGCCTACTTTTAGCTCGTCCATGAAACCCACATAGTAGAAGTTCATTGCTCTAAATATAAGTGTGACTTTTTTGTTTTTCAGGCTTATTGTTTCCAGCAAAATGAATTCCTTTATTGATGCTGGTTTTTTTGCGGTTACTGGTATTCCGCAATACTCTTTGGCCTTAACTCCGTCTCTTAAAGAATCTATAAGGGCCGGATATGATGTAGGTGTAGTACTCGCAAGTATCCAAGTCTCGGTGAATTGTACGTCTTTTGGTGGTGGCGGTGGTGGTGGGCTTCGTAGTGGTGGTGGTGGTGGTGGTGATGGTGGTCTTCGTGGTGGTGGTGGTGATGATGGTGGTCTTCGTGGAGGTGGTGGTGATGGTGATGGTGGTCTTCTTGGAGGTGGTGGTGGTGGTGATGGTGGTCTTCTTGGAGGTGGTGGTGATGGTGGTCTTCGTGGTGGTGGTGGTGATGGTGGTCTTCGTGCCATTGTTGGCAAAATAACAAGTATAATGTACAAGATCCATGCAATTGTCCCAAGTAACATCTTCATCTTTCCCATCAATGATTAGTGACACACATATATTAGTCAAACAATCAAATTAAATTCCACATGAATATTATATATTTGTATTAATGTATTAATAAAAGAACGTTAATACAGAGTTGATTTTATTTAAAACGTTGTATGAGATTTTATCATAAAACAAATTCCAATCATTTTATTAGTTATTCTAAAGAGCATGATCCATTTTACATTTTCACAAATGATTATTACAATAATGTCGAATGTAAATTTACAAAGTTAAATTCGTAACGGTCTCGCTTGCATAAACTTCAGTAGTGCAAGAGGGATAAGAGCGAACACAAACCTTTGGTTTTGGATGCTACACTGCTTGTACAAGATTGAACAAGGAAGAGAGATATTCTTAAATTAATTTATTTAATAATTATTTTTTTTGAATGAAAATAGCACTATTTCATAGCCTTTATATAGAAAAATGGAGCAAAATAACATATTTATTTGAGCTGTATTTTTTTTCGAACTTTTAAAATTTATGAGTTACATTTTAATTTTTTAGGTGTTAAAATAAAAATCTAATTGAGTTTATATGTATTATTTTTGAGTTTTATTATAAATCTCTAAGTTCAATATTTATATAAAGAAACTCGGATTCTTTTCAATAAAGCTTATATATATATTATATATTTAAGCTCAAATAATATGTATAAAGCTCAAAAACTACACAATCAGTTATAATACAATTGGTTGTATAGCCTAGTTATTATGATATGCTAAAAAAACTTGAATTAAATGTTATGAACAGTGACAACATTAATTAATTGGATTGATTTTAATTTTGATTTGTTTTTATGTTTTTGTTTAGTCACGGTCCACATTTCCGATTTACACAAATTACAAAATAGTACTTGGCATTACTTATTTAAGTAACGCTGACGTGTCTCGCATAGCCAACGAGAACCATTCGTCTCCTAAAACACAAAAAACGTGAAGTGGACACGTAATATATTAGGACCGTTTCGATGGACCATGGTTCATAACTCGCGAAATTATATTAAAGCCATTTGTATTATGTGGCAATCTGAAATCGACCCAAAATAACTCAAGTAATAGAGTTTATATGTTTTTTTTTTGGTTTAAATGGGAGCCTTGTATTGTTAATGAGTGTCGAACTTCCAACTTCATAATTGAAATGAAATGAGAAGGATTTATATGTAACTTATAAGTAAAAACCTAGAATTGTCATTGATTAATGTTTTATTGGACTCCCTCCAATATTATCTGAATTGGGACGAAATCATCCGATTGGAAATTATCTAAAGTGACTCGATATAACTAATTAAATTTAACACTTAGAAGTATTTGTATTAAAATAAATAAATAATTATCAATGTTCTTTTACCTTAGTATAATTATATCCTACTCCCGAGAGCAGAGCTGCTAATGAGACGAGACAACTCGGGAACAACTTGAAATCGGCTCGGTCAAAGATTGGCTCGTGCCTAATCGGCTCGAGAGCTTAGCGAGTCAAGCCGAGCAAATGCTAGCTAGCTCGGCTCGAAAAGCTCGTGAGCGACTCAAACTTTGTATCACATATACCAAATGTCTCAATTTGCCAAATATTTTTACATTTAACCTTCGAGCCTTATTATTAAAATTATTGGAAGAAAAAAATCAAAAAACTAACTTTTTTACATAGGCTCGATTTGAGCTTGAGTTTGGTTCAAAGTCTTCGAACTCGCGTTAAAGCTCGCAAGCTTAATAGCGCGAGCACATTTTTTACAAGTTCGGGTAAGCTTGAGATGGGTTCAAGCTCGAATTTTGGTTCTCGAGCACAACCAGAGCAAGGCCAAACTCGGGCGTGGTTCGACTCGACTTGTTAAAACCCTACCCGAGAGGATAGAGCTACATTGTAGAGAAAAAAAAAACCAACTGCCAATTATATCTTTGGTTTTGGCGCATTGACCAAAGAAAGAGGAAATGACGTATTATTAGCTGACAAGTAGACCAAATTATATGTGAAAGATTCAATTGCTCATCAAAAGTATTCCTGAAATAGAAAGACAAACAGTTGACTGAGACACCCCAAATTAGAATAGGCAAACAAATGATCGGGTAGAAGGAATTATATAATAGTGTCATATATTGGATATTACACTACATAACATATTTCTCAAATTACATTACCATACTATATCGATTTGATATGAAAAAGCTCTCAAAACTACGAAGTAGTGAATTGTACTGCGTAAATAGGCAAATTCTCTTTTAAAAATGTTATCTGTCTTAGATTTAAAACGGGTCAAATATAGTAATATATCCATGTGGAAAAAATAAGACAAAAGTTGAATATGTTTCGTTAAACAAAGAATTTGTTTTATATTTACATGTAAAAGTATTTGACTCATTTTACTACTATAACGGATATTTGTGTTTGAAGGAAAACTAGCTGCCACAACAAAGCGTCTCCCTTGTGACGGGTCGGTATTTGTGACGGGTAATGTCACTCACAAAACGAATAAAGCAAAAGGTGGGGGCACCCCTCCACTTGCTTTCCTCTCTCCTCTTATGGGTCTTTTGTGAGTAAAAGTGGTACCCGTCTTCTCATTTGTGACGAATACGTCCGTCACAAATGAGAATTGCCCCTGCCACAAATAAGGCAACTGTATTGAAAATCGAGGGTGTAGGTCACCACAACCAAAATCTGTCTTTGTGAAAGGGGAGTAGGGGATCTTGTATTTTAAATATATTATAAGATCGTAAAAGTGACATAACACATTTAGTGGGTACCACCTATTTAAACGACGTTGATGTGTCTGTCGTAGCGGATGACAATCGTTCGTTTGGATAAAACACCAAAAACGTGAATTATTAGTTTGTAGTGGCGGATCCAGGAATTTAGTGTTAGGGGCACTAAAATTTTTTTGACGCGAATATTTACGCGGTCTAAGACAACATTTTTATATTTTGAAGTTTTTTTTTTTCCTAAATTAGTTATTATATACAAGTAAAACAATGAAAAATAATTAGTTCTATAGATATCGTTTTTTAAAAGATGATGTTTTCTCTAAAATACTTAAAAAGTTAAAATTCTAAATATATGTAAAAATAATACTCCTCTTTTGTAG
>VHZZ01004699.1:32279-46738 GCA_009801015.1 Silene noctiflora | reverse complement strand
AGAGTGACTCTTATTCTGTATCTAGTTTTATTATAATACGATACTCATTATTCATCTTTCATCATAATTTGTACTTATTTTTATCACTTATTTTCCCATTTTTACTTTGAATTGTAAACTAATCCCGGAATAAATTTTTTTCCCTAAAATTCTCTCTTTTAAGTTACCTAGTCATAAAGTTATACTAACGATGACATGTATAACTAATTGTTCTCGTTGAGAAGTACATTAAACTTGTTAAGATTGGCATTAGTCTTATTGAGCTTCAATCCATTACGTCCTTTAGATTAAAATTATTGTTGAACCTCATGTATATGTGAAAAATATTTCGAGCTATCTTATTGTATTAATACTACGAGTAHGATGGCTGGACAAATTGCTTATATATTCTTTTCCTTTTGTTCAATACATTTTTTGTTTATTTTAATGTGATGTATGTTTTCTGATATGTTTCAAATTTTAAACTACTTCCAGTAACTTTTCGAGTACATTTACACCTTAATCCTTAAAATCCTGATAAAACTTCTTTGAAATATTATACATTTCAATATTTAAAATGAATATGGTACATACAAACATCCAAAATGTACAGTAATATCTACACGTACTAAAACTAACTAAATATAAGTTATTCGGTGACTTGGTGAGGGGTAGCTTTTGTAGAGGTGAGAACATGTTGGTGGTTCAAACCAGGCTGACAGCCCCTACTCGTCGGGATTGAACATCCGTCTTCATCCAAAGATATGTGTAAGTGCTTTAGACCCCTCACCACTTGACGTCTATCTTCGCACTTGATAATGAACCTTTACTTACTCGTTTGTTTTATTATTATTTTCTACAATTTCCGTAACTTCCCAAATCGCCTTCGATGTCCTTGCAAATGTAAAGCGAATATTATGGAAATTCGTAAATATTATGTGAGTTTGTTAACAATGTGCAATATGAATCAAATTCATACACATTATGCTTGTTAAGCAGCCTTAGAATCAACCAAAATGAATACGTACACTAATTAACAACATAATGAATTCACCGATTTACAAGAATAAGAAAGGATGAGAGAAGAWTATCAGAAATATTGATGTACGAAGTAGTAGTGGAGTACATAAGAATAGTAAACACTTGAAAAAAATCATAGTGCTCAAACCTGGTAAACCACAAATCATAGATACGTTTTGCTGGGTATTTTTCGAACCCAGACAAATTACTTGCGTTGCCACACAATCGTATTCATCCTAAAATTGATTAAAGTGAAACAYATAATGAAATACTCAGCAAATAATGAATGAACATCATAAGTTCCGTCTAATGGAAAKGGTACTCGTACAACTCGAAAATAATCACGGTGTCGTGGGATGATGGGACGTTTTATAAGAATGAAAATAAATGGAAAGTGAGATTATCTAGACACAAAGTAAAAGCTGCATTGTGAGTTGTGACTTCATTGAATAGGGTACCCGTCTTCTTTCTCTTTCRGATCCAAATACTTAAATCCTCACTGAATTTCAGGGGAACTCCTTGATCTTGTCATTGTCTCTCCAATGTTGTAGCCATAACTTGGCTTCAATTCCGGCTATATGAGTAGTTTTGGCTCATGTTCATGAGCGAAAAAAGGAGAGATGATTGTTGAGCCTTAGATCTTGATTTCCTGGCAAGTGATACGCTTATATATAATTTTAGGAATGAGGTAAATCAAATGCAAAACGTAAGTCATTCGAGTTTAGTGGATGCAAAAAGTTTTTCTTCTTATACAAAATAATAAATACCAAATTTAATAAAGGATATGGAAAGGTGAATGGTTAACTCATAACTCATAACAAATAAGTGAAGAAGGGGAAAAGTCCAGGGATATAGAGAAACGAAAGCACAAACAACACTAATATTGTATCTTTGGTGGAATAAGTGAGAATTTGTTAGGTGATGCCACATAGGATATGTACAGTGTTGAATGATTCTATGTTATATGCTTAAGTTTGTCTTTTTATATTATTTATAGATGTTAAGACCACATTTTTAAAACAATGGTTAGTCACTTAACAACGTATTTTTAGACAAAAGCAAATAAATGAGTGCTCAATATGCAGATTATATTTTAGACATTAATTTGGTAAGAGAACATTATCTCCTCCACAATGTAAATTCTCTGTTCCATTTTGTGTCTTATGTTATGTTTCATTACTTCATCGAAAGTGTGTCGTATCAAGATATTAAAGTAATGAGATACAAGATGAGACATAAGAGTGAGACAAATGATGTCAACTCTCTTCCCCAAGGCCCCAAGCATTTGTGAGAGTATAAAGGTATAACCTTACCATCTAATTAAAGGCGGTTAACCTAAAATCCAAATTATTCATCCCGCTTTTAGTAGAACTCGCATAAAAATAGAATATTAGTTAATTTCTGCTCGAAATTGTAACATAACGAAACGTCGCCTTAGTTAATATACAACAATCTCAAGCTAATATCGAAGATATTACAACTGTTACCATGAAAACACTTTTTGGTTACTACATTATACACAAAAGAGCATTACAATTAGGTCCGTGCATCGCACGGGCATTAAATCTAGTTATTGTGTAAAATGTACTGAATGATTAAAAATCGTAAAGCGAAAATAAATTACGAAAATTATATATATCGTACATTTATTACACAGGTCCTCAACTAGTCTTTGTTACCAAACGCCGTTAAAACTGTTGGAATAAAAAATTAGCTCTCTTCCATTTGGGCATGACCCGACCCGTTGGCGTATTCTAATCTAAAAAAAACATACCCACAAAATGGCGGGAAAGAAGATGTACAACAAAAGCGTGCTCAGCAATCTAGTCTAAACTCTAAACATCGGTTCCCTAAAATACTCAAGTCTTCTTTACACTGGTAAAATTTCTTTACCGTTTACCGCCCTTTCTCACCCCCCAGAAATGTTATCCGGGAGAGAAAGCTTGAGAAGACTAATCGGAAAACGACGTCGTCTCCTTCCCAATCTCGCTCGCATCCTCTCCTCTTTTCCTTCATCTGTACTGTCTCTTTCACTTCTACTTTTTTATTATTTATTTTTTTTTGCGATTTTTCTGTATATTTATTGTTTAAATTAATCGTTTCGTCAATTTTTATTTATTTTTTCTTTTTATAGAGTTCGTCGAGTTTGCAAAAAGATTGCAATGAGGAAACATTGAGTTCAGTTTCGCCGGCGAAAAGTGAGAAATTAATTGACGAAGGTTCTTCAGTGGAGAAAATTGATGTAATTGGTGGTAATGAAATTGATGAATTTGTCAAATGTCCGGTTTGCGGCAATCAAATTCGCGGCGATAATTGTTCTGTTAATTCACATATTGGTAATAATTCGATTTCCAATTGAGTTTTTTTTTTGTTGATTTTTGAATTAGGGTTTTAAATTGAATATTTGGTAAATGAAGTAATATTGTATCAAGTTATAACTTTATAATCATTCAGTTGTTAGTGTTATGTATACAAGTTTAATCATCCATGTAGTGTATTGATTGAGTTTTGTGATAGCGGCTAGGCGAAGTTTTAGACTAGTGTTTTAAGGCCTAGGTACTGGCCAAGAAGGCGATAAATAGAAGGAAAGACTGATGGTATAATTGTGGTTGATGGTATCTACTATCTAGAGACACCTTTTGAGAAACTGATTTTACGTCGTTATTGTGTTGCAATTGTTTAAGTTGATGTGTCTTTTGTTGTTTATGATAAAGAAAAATGTTGGATTTGATTGCCTGTCTCGTAATTAAGGAGCTGAAAAACATTTCTAACCACGAATTTTAGGCAAGTTGTTGAAACTATAGTTAGTGAAACACAATGTTAAGCGTGATTATTTTCACAAATGTTGTTCTCCATGGTATAAAATGTGGAGTTTGATCAGTCTATTTGTAATGAGTTAAGTACCTTGGATGTCAGAAGCTATCATGTCAAATTCTGTATTAAGTACACGATTTCTATGTGCCTATGACCTCTGTTGTTAGATTCTCTATTCCCACATATGGTTCTACTAATGAGGAGGCCATTAGTGAGCAAAAAGGTGGTTCATTTGTTTTTGTGGGTTGTGTGTTTCTTCTGTGTTTCACATTTGTCTTCCTTCCCTCAGATTTATGTCTTGTTAGAGGTACCAAGCGGAAGCTGAGTCAGCGCACCCTTCTTCAGTTCAGTTTCAGCTCTAATTCACACAGCAAGATGCGTGCCAGTGACAGAGTTTCAGTGAACACTGATGAATGTCAGATTGCTTTTGATAATGAGCCTACTAAGAGTGATCTACAGTTGGTCTGTGTCGACAATAATGACGTTAGCCATGCCAAAACTCAATGTGAATTGGGTGATTCTCATATTAGCACCCCATGCAAACCCTCCTTCTATTTGGAGTCAACAAGATCACATAATTCGGAGGTTTCCTTGGATAACGGGTTTAATGAGAGTGGTACAAATGACGTGGGTGATGATCCTCCGCTATGTCGTAAGTTGGAGTCAAGTTTGGATGTGGCTGGAGTTCTTGGTACATTGTCTGAAATGGCTCTTGAGACATTCATCGTTGGCCGTAAGTTTGGTGATGTATCAGAAGTCAAATGTGGTGATAGTTTCAGTCTTGTAAGAGACCAGGACAACATCAAAGATCCTAATGCCATCAAGGTTTTACCTACTATTTTTTTCTTCTTACTCTTGAGCATTAAGTGCTATTCCTGATGAAGACTTTATGTGCTCGTGTGAGGTCAGGTTGTTTCTCCAGACCCTGGCAGCCAAAGGGTCCTAGGTTATCTTCCCCGGGAATTGTCTCAGCATGTAGCACCTTTGATTGACAACTACCAGCTAAGTTTTGAGGTAATAAATATTACTTCCACTTTCACTTTTTTACCACTTGTTAATTCTCCTCATACATTCGTCTTATCTCCCTATCTTTTTGAGGCAGAGTTTTGATGGCATTCTGTTCGAATCTTTAAGTTCTATATTCACTTGTTTGCAAATTTCCAGCTGTAATATAATTATTTTACGATTGTTATTATTGAACTTTTGTCCTATGATTAACAGAATCTCTGCACATATCCCCTCCCCTTTATAGTGTAGGGATTCAGCACACTGAAATAGTAAAATCTGCCCAAGTTTAAATGTTTGGCTGCTCCATTTATTATGCGTCTTTCTTGCTGTCATTCCTTGACATTCTACCATGAGTCCATGACTTCCATTTAATGTGAGGAACTCTATCTCAGGGTGTGATCACTTCTGTCCCAAGAAGCTCCACTGAAATTGTTCCCATTGAGATTACGTGTTTGCCAACACCATCTTGTAATGAAGCGACCAGTTATGACTTTCATACGCTGAAGTCTCTGTGTGAAAATGTAGTTCATTCAATTAACTCGGGAAAGAAGTGTCCACCAAGCACCACAAAGTATCAACAGAATTTTCGTTTCATGGTCGAAGAAGTCTTGAGGAGCAGTGCTCACTTATTAACAGATGCTGAGATGACCTTCTTGGGTAGGCTATCTCCTAATCTAGTCTGATTCTTAAGTTATATTGTGGTGGTTTTTCTCTTATGATAGACCACTTCTATTTATGATCTGTGGTAAACAGAGTCTTTCAGTTCCATGTCAGATGATGGCCAGAGGCTCTTTGTCCGACTTTACACAAGAAAAGGTCTATTCTCATCCCTTATTATAGTTTCTCAATGTATTTAATGGCATTCCTTTTGTTTGTACATGGTTTTCCCATTGATTGACTTTGAACTTTTACGATATGTACCCTTTTCATTTCATATGATATACTTGGTCTTTCCAAAACCCATTATCCATCTCAATATCCGACTAAGAATTTGCTAACATGTCTGTTGGGTTTGAACTGAGAATCAGCTTGTGTATAATTGAACACCTTCGCTCCTTTTATTGGTAATATATAGCACAAATCTGCTTAGTATTACTCAATATGGGTTTGTATCTGTTGCACAAACATCATGCACAAAATCTCATTTGAAGGGGCTTGCCTCACCCCACCCCTTCCCACCATGGAGATAGTGTTGCAAATATACACTATGTTTAAATACAAAAAGAGGAGGGAAGGAGAGTTAGGGATGGGAGGGGAATGGAGGGGAGGGGAGGGGAATGAAACGATATCATTTTCCTTTCAAGTCTTTCGTATGTTGCAAAGATTTTCATTTGCGTGGTAGGAGGGAAATGAAGGTATCCCACCTTTCCCTCCCTTCTGTTTCCCTTTGACTCAATTATGTTAACCTAACAGAGGAAATTGTCACCTCCCTTCTCTAAATCCTTCCATCCAAACAAAATTTTAAAGCTTTTAATAATAGTTTTATTTTTTATACAATTTCTAACAATATCAGATGACTAGAATTGATGTTATGAACTGACAGAATATTATGAAACAGAGTTGGACATGTCAGCTATTTTGTGAAGAGTATATCTCAATGTTCTTTCTCCTCGTTGCTTCTTTCTCTGTTTAGCTGATCCCATATCATTTCTGTAATAAGGATTTGTTTTAGAGAAAATATGGACATCTATAATGGTTTATTTGGCATGCGGGTCATAAAATGGTGGAATGGTAATGGATTCTAGGTTTATCAAAGTAGGAATGTCACAAATGAATGTCCATGCTGTTATTTTTCTTCATAAAGTTTTTTAAGCACTTACTACCTCCATCGTAGATGATAATGTGGTACTATATGGTGTCTTAGACTCAATATTAAAGATGAAACATGTTAATATTAGTTTGGGAGTATTACCACGGGAGTTGACGTAAACATTTGATTTTAAAATATATTTGAAAATGATTAATCATTGTTATATAACGTCATACATGTAAGTCTTTTCTTGCTTATTTTTCTCAGTACTTGCCTGATTTTCTGATGTCCTCAAACAAAGCCGGTTCCCAATGAGACATCCAGGGATAATGCACAAACATCATGGCTGAAAGCCTCTTCCACGATTAAACTTCTGTTTTTAACCAATTGTTCATTCCAGGACCATGGTTTCGCATTTCTAATTTGTCATATCCAGAAATACTAGATTACAACGATGCAGCTAGTGAACTGTCAGGTGACATTTTTGGCGTTTTGCTTCAGTCTTTTTAATCTTTTCAGAATGTAGCTGCTGTAGTCGTGAGACAATAATGATTCTGTTATATGATCTTTGTAAAACAGAAGCATCTTACGTACTCTTATTTGCGTTTAAAAACGATGTTGATGACATGGATCTGCAAGAAATTTTGGACATCCTTACAGTGGGGGAGCTCTATGAGATCCTGCGCATATTCAAGAAGGTGATCCTTTTTCTTTCTGTGGTTATCATTAAATTTTCTTAACTATGCTAGTATCCCCTTACATAAAGATTAAAGAACTTGCAGATTGTGACGACTTTTAGATTGTATCTGTATATCTTTGAAGGCATTCTCTCGGGTAATAACTGGTTATTTATATCCACGCTGCTGTTGATAGTCAGATGATCATAATACTTGGTCGTTACTAATGAATCCATTGTATATAAAAAATATGTTGAGCAGATTTGTCGTTCCGCATGTTTATTTTTGATTTTCTGGCTGTCATACATTTTTGGTCCCTGGATTTACTTTATCTCCTTTAGTGCTGTACGAAATTACAGATGTTGGAGCATGATGTTTGAATCTTTCTAAGTGTGGACGACTTCATGATGTATGCTCCTAAATTCTTTTGACCTATGATGACTGCACAGTGTTAGATCTGCTGTGAGGACAGATACAGGCCATACATTGAAATACTTGAGTCTTGCAGTTAAAGGAGACTTCGACCAATGCTCCCAATATTTGAGTGATTGCATCAAGCGGTAGGGCGACCGTTATGATCTGCTCCTCTTGTCTAAGTCTGTTCAGTGTACTTATCGTGATGGTTTGGTTAGAGTCTAGAGTGATAGTGTACTTATCGTGATGGTTTGGTTAGAGGCTAGAGTGATAGTGTACTTATCGTGATGGTTTGGTTAGAGGCTAGAGCTATCACACTTTCAAAGTTTGTGCCTAGTTGTTTTTCTATTGACAAAATCTTTATTATTTTATACACAGTCAAAAAGTAGTTCTAGAAGCTAGTTGACGAAGAGCTAACTATCTGTGTATGTGATACGTTTATTAATTTGCCTCCGCTCCAGCTCACCTTTATATTCCAGAATCCAAATGCATAAATTTCAAAATGGCTCCTGTGACAGAAGGTAGAAATTAAAAGAGAGAAAATAATAATCACTCTAGTGTGATGTTATTTGAAACATCTTGGCCATTGGTTTCAGAATTCCAAAGTGGGCACAAGGAAGAAGGATCTTATAGCAGCTCTTAGTTCTGCATACGAAGATGGGACATGGTATGATGGATTCCTAATAAAGAAGTAATCTAACATTTGACTATTGTAGTCACTCTTAATATTTGTGGATTGTGCAGTCCTTCGCTGCCAAATCTCATTTTGGACAGAACAGGATTGTGCATTCGAGTTTCTTCTTTTGCTGAATTACTTTTGTGGCGCATTCAGGTGGTGGTTATCACATTCAGACTGTAGGTCTTATTTTTATTATTTAATTTGTCATCCTCAACATATAGTTGTTTCATGCAGAGATTATTCTTCCTAGATGGGGAGCAAGATTTGTCTGCTTTTCTTCTGGTTGACTTGGGAATAGTCAAGTATCCGGAGTACAAATGTACTATTTCTAATCATGTATGCCCTAACCGAAGTGACTTGCTTGCTTATGAAGAGGTTCTCTCTTCACTTTGCACATCGATAATTATCATATTTTACCTTACATTGTCTTTTCTAATCGTTGTATTTTTCCTGCAGGCCATTGAAGTTGCACAAATCATAGATCAATCTCTAGATGAAGACAACTCCGAACTGGTGCTGCGGTGTATAGATATGGTTGAATCTCTATTGGTAAACTATTCAAAAAAAGAAAATCAATGTTACCCTCCACAGTCGACGGAACTCAGTGCTCCGTTTCTTAAATGCTTTTCTGCATCATGGGTCTATTCCAAAGCAGCATTGCTTGGTGTTTCGTATTATGAACAGGAACGTAGGTACATTATACGTCTACACAAATTCTTTCACATTCTGCTGTCTTTTTAGTTAATGTTTTTGTATATATCTTCACTTGTGATTCAGTACTAGATGATGCCCATAGTTTCCCATTCTTTTTGATTGTGGAGTGCTTTTATGAAACTCGTTCAAGGGCGAAGAGAATTACTACTGACGAAATTAAAATTCAGACTTGTGGTTTACGTTTGTGTACTCGATATTTTTAATTTTTTAAAGCCTCTCACATAAGGGAAAAGTATACTGTTGGACCAGTCTTTCCTTCCATAGTAACTTCCATGTCTACTGTATTCTATGGACTAAGCTTTGTAGTTGTATGTTGGCCTTCTTTTAGTCACTATCCTGATGATAAATGTCTTATTTTCTTATGAATATGGGGATAAAATGCTCTCTTTTGTAGGTACAAGGATGCCATAAGATTACTGAAGCTGCTGCTAACTATTTTTACTTCCGATGGAAGAAGAGGATACTGGTTTTTAAGATTATCTATCGATTTAGAGCATGTTGGTTTCATTGAAGAGAGTCTCTCTATTGCTGAGGATGGAGTTTTAGACCCATGGGTTCGTGCAGGTTCTAGAATGGCATTGCAAAGGCGGGTCATGCGCTTGGGTAAGCCACCAAGGCGCTGGAAAGCTCCCAGCTACTCTGCTTCAGTTAAAAGGAAGATAACTGAGGTATCTTCTAACTTGTGCAATTAATGTATTCCCTTTCCTTTTTTGATGACATGAAAAAAATATCCTTCAGTCATCTACCTTCCAGTTTAATTTTGGGATTATGTATCGCATTAGGTGTTTATTCAAGGGAGACCGTTAAACAGCGATGTCGGAATGAAGAGCAGGTTTTATGGTGAAGATGGTGAACAATGTGGAGTAGAAGAGCTTGCTTTACAGTTCTATGCTGGAGAGGGTGGTGGTTGGCAGGGTGTTCATTCTGAAAGTGGTATTTGGTTGACAATTTATGGCCTGCTTATGTGGGATATTATATTTGCTGATGTACCGGACGTTTTTCGCACCAGATTCCAGGTCTGTAACATTATGGAAAGAATAGTCTCTTCATCTATTAAGTTCTCTTTTGATTGGGTGTAAAGGGAGTCACAAGCATGTTGATGGGTTAAATCCTAGATCATGAATACAAACACTCAATGATTTTGCCAGATTTATAACATCTTGGAAAGAAATGTCTATTATTCTTTGAAGTTGTAGTAACACACAAATGTAAATTTTCATTTACAGAATGCACCATTGGACATGGATAGTGATAATTTCTATGTCGCCAGAAGAAACATTATTGAAGCTCACTTGCAGAAGATCAACGAGGGTCTTAGTGAGACAATTCTCATCATGTCATGGGAGTCTCATCTAGGAACTGTTTGCAGGGGAGTTAATTGGGAGAAACATTCACTCTCTGAGCTTCGTGCTGCTGTTACCTGCATTGGTGGGCCTTGCCTAGCCAATTTATGCCGACTTTTGGCCCAGGATTACCGGAGTTGGACTAGCGGAATGCCTGATCTGTTGTTATGGCGCTTCCAGGGAGACTATAATGGTGAAGCTAAGCTTGTTGAAGTTAAAGGCCCAAGAGATCGTCTCTCTGAACAGCAAAGAGCGTGGTTGCTCACCTTGATGGATTGTGGTTTCACAGTTGAAGTCTGCAAAGTGAGCCCTCCAGCATCCAAATAAAGTGGTTAGTTCATTTTTTTCTTGGTGATACCCGACCATGAAAATCAGCGAGATGGAATGAAAATTTTAAAATTCCGAGTTATTATTTGGTTTGTTTTGGGCAACGGATCTGTTACATTACCAAATTCAGAGGTCAAGCTTGCAGTAACAGAACTTTCAAGTCTATCACCGTGCATAATACTTTGCAAGTGACGTGATGAACAATCTGGACAGTGTAGAAAAAGCTGGTAAGCGAAGCTCAATTTGCTGTCAATAATATGAAGTTATGAACCAATCTAGAGTTACATTTAGAAGGCCTACTGACGTCTTTTTTTTATGATTCCAGCTGGAGCTGCTATAAATACCATTCTTTTCTGTATGATTTCAAAAAGAATAAGGTTTGTTATTTTTTTTTTTCTCTACTGACATTTGTTCATGAATGAATTTAGGGTGAGCTTCAAGTGTTCTTTATTTAACTATGCATCTGACAGGGATTTTTATATGTTTATGGTATGCCTGGTATGCTTATATGTAACAATAACAAATAAAATATCTATTTTTTTATATATATTGTTGAAGATAATTTATTTTAATAAAAAATGTCATATACTCCCTCCATTCAACTCCACACTACACATTTGCTTTTTCACGTTTGCCAACGCTTGTTTTACGGGACAAATATATTTTGTTACGTATTTGCAAAAATTATAAAAGTTAGATATTTTTAAATTTTAATGTACTCCTAAAGACGAATCAAACAAGATCTCACTTGAATATATTTTTACCTACGTATTGAGAGAAAACCGAAGTTGAAGACTCACTTGTGAATAGTGTACAAAATAGAAAAGTGTAGTGTGGAGTTGAATGGAGGGAGTACTTTTTAGTTGGGAGTTTTTTTTTACTAGATGCAAACATGACTATCATAGATTTATAGCCAACATCAAATGGCATTCAAATCCTTACACGCCATAACTTTAACCGTGATAAAGCACTAACTATATATTTTACACGAATTACTTTTTATAACACAGGTTTTCTAGAAAACGGAAATAGGCAAACATGAGTTAGTTCCTCTGCTATCTTTGCTTGCTTATAAATAGTGTAATTATTTAGAGTGTAATCTAAATTCTAAAACATTCACAAGGAAGAGACAAGTGATGGCAGTGATAGGAGGAGAAAGGTGGTGGAATAACTATTATTCCCATTTGGGTTAATGTTATCTAGCGGAAAGACATATGTTATGAATATTCCTCCGGTTCTCTCCGTTACCACCATACCTCCTCTGCTCCATCGTTTATCTTCCATTACTGCTATAAGAAATTAATATTACCCTCCAAGCAAACTTTTAGTAATACAGTATAGTTCATATTTGGCGACTTCCTCTTCTGAGCTGTAGGCCTGTTGTTTGAAACTTGAATATATCAAACAACCTCACCATCCAATAAGAACTCCTTGTCCTTCTCCAACTTCTCCATAGCATTAGCTTCAAGGCTTATTTCCACATCTATGCTCTTCCCACCATCTTTTCCCGGGTACAAGTATACCATCCCGTCAAACCTGTTGTTGGTTCCGCTTCTAACCCGCTCTGGTTTCCCAAGCCCAAAATCAACATCATAAACCTTGAACCTAGGTGAGCTGCCAACAGCAACACAGTTCATTCCAGCATCCTTGTATTGGAATATGAATGGATTTCCCTCAAATTCTTTGTTCCTTTTTTCTATGGCGGCTGCATCGTGGGCCTTAATCGCTGCCTGAATCATGCTGGCTGAAAACTCAGGTGGATTTCCGGTCACTAGTCCTGCTGCTGTACTGGTGAACACAGCCTGGATGAGGTTGCCGAAGTAGCTCTCTGGCATTGATGGGCTGACCCTTTTACGGCAGTCGACAAAGATGGCGAATGCTGTGGGTTCCTCAGGCCTGAGTCCACGTGCTGCCGTGACTGCTCGCCAGATGTGGGTAGAGAGAGTCTGGAAAGTTGAGAAAGGTGGGATGTCAACCCTTTTTTCGGAGTTGAGCGCGGTTTTGATTTTCTCAATGGTGGTTTCGGAGAACTTGAAGAGCTTTTCACGTAGTGGTTGCAGGGCAGCTGCCTCAGGTTGTGGTGGTGCTTCAGGGATGTTCAGGTTAACGCGCGTGGAGCGTGCTTTTGTACGGTCAAGAAAGGGAGGCAGGGAGATTGTGCTAGCCCCACAGCATATATCAGCCCATGAGCTCATGAAGTGCCATGTGGAAGTCCCGTCTAATACAGCATGGTTGAATGCGCAGCCCATGGCAAGTCCATCACTAAGCTTGGTAAGCTGTTATAAACATAACAATTAAGTATAGTTTATTCTACCTTCACAATATGACCTCATATTGAAAACAAATGGAATGAATGGGTTAAACTTTTTCATCTGAAATGTTTTACTGTGTTCCCATGGTCTTGTGAAATAGGCTTTAGAGTTAGGGATACGTCTTCTATAAAACTTTTTATTAATAATTGTATTGTAAAAGAATGACTAAAATTGAAAATATGATAACAAATAATATAAAGGACTAAACAAGGATAAATGTTGAAGATAGGAAAAACTCGAACTATGAGAAAATGATAACTACGAGTAGCTAAGTGGGTAACTGATACTTTAACTCAGGAGTCTTTGTATAGGTCAAGGACAAAAAATCATCTCAATTAGAGCTTCAATATTTTCAATGACCCATCCCTTTCTACAAGTAATGTAACACATGCACATAGCACATTGTGCAGGTATTACCACTAGTCAGAAACAGGAAATAATTAATACTCCCCATCTTAATGATTTCCCAGCCCTTAGATTTAGCAAAATTTCACAACACCACTCGTACTAAGTCTACTAACACAGTAGGATACCTTTAGGTCTCAAACATTCTCTCGATAACCCTAAGACTATACTCTTTGCTTATCAGCCTTGAAAGTAACCTAAATAGTCTTTTTCTTCGGAGATGTAACGGCTAAAAGACTACCTCATATTCTATGATTTTTTAACTTTAGATGTAGATAAATAATAAAATACCCGTTAAATATATAATTAAATGAGAAATACATAAGTATATGAAACCAACTAATAAAAAACTCGTCAGTTTTGATTTCATATGTACTGTGTACTTAAACTTCTCCAAAATGCGGTTCAGTGACCTCAAGAGTTCCAAGTTATTTATATAGACAAAATCTTAATGGAACCTTAATCTTGATAACAAAAAATATTTACTCATTTTGGGACCACTGATCAATCTGCAATTTCTGCTGACAAATTGTTGCTTCTTCTAGACTTTCTAGTCTTTGCTCTTTGCCCTGGTTTTCCAAAATTTGGCTCAAGTTTTCAACCAGGAACCACCATGAGTAGTGGTTGACTAAAAGCTCACTTGTAACTCAGTGGGATACTAGAAAAGAAGACTAATCTTTTGTTATCCTCGAAATAATTACGTTCCGAATTCTAATCCTATTGTACATAGTATTATGGCTATTTCCCAAATTGTTTGATGACAAATTCTCGTTTGTGACGCGTCACACATTGTGATCATTTTTACAATAAAATAATAACCATTATCTGATAAATAAGAATTTATGGTTAGTTACTTTTTATCATAAAATGGTCACATTTTGTCTGTCACAATTTGTGACCCGTCACAAGAGAACCCAACTGTTGTTTGATAACTTTAGTTTTAATACTAGTTTGACACCCGTGCGTTGCAACGGGGTAATTAACTTAGTTGTAATGCTATATTTTATGTCTAATTAT
>VHZZ01004696.1:82974-100235 GCA_009801015.1 Silene noctiflora | reverse complement strand
GTGGAATGAACATGGAGTATTATGTTTTGTCAATTAAATTGTTTAAATAACAAACATAATCATTAAAAGGAAGTGGCATGCAAATGTGTAAGAAACATTTTGTAAAAGCATGAAGGCCATGCATTGGCCACTTCACCTCCCCATACCCGGTTTTGTGAAGGAAAAGAGGAAGGGTTTTCTCTTTTATTTTCACAACACATTTTCACACATAATTTACTTATCTTTTCTTACTCTAAAATAAGAAAATTTTTGCATGTTCAAAAGAGTTCTTATTTTCTCTCTAAAAACCGAGACACATCTTCAAGAAAGAGTGTGTTAGTTTTAKATATAAAATATAAGACAAACAATTATCAATCTCTAGTATTAGATTCTAATTGGATTAAGTTGTGGGCATCTTGGTACAATCCAAGAGGAGTTGTTCATAATATTGAACAAGAAGATCATCAAGAGAGTTGGAGGATCTTGCCATTACATAAGCTCAAGAACAAACTAAAGTAGGAGACTTTTGTTTGTGCCCAAAATTCCGATTTATTGTTTATGTAAGAACATAATATTTCTTCTTTATATCTTATTTGTTATGCATGCATCAAGATCCATGAAATTAATTTGTTAATTATCAAATCAGAATGTTCACATCCAGTATGTGATTTCCTTCAGAATGTTTACGTTTCACTTCTCACCCCCTATAAAAATGGGGTCGAGTCCGACACTTTGGAGCATCTTTATCTAATCTTTTACATCTTATATCAGTCTTTCATACTCTTCTTATACACTTAGTTTTCAAAAATATAATTCTTAGTTTTCATTGTATTCACAACAATTTATTTAAGTTACCTTTCAAGTTATAGTTATCTTTCAAGTTATATTACAAGTTAATTTGGTTATTGTTATTCTCAAGTTCATTTCTTTATGTCGGTAATTCTTTGTTCTAGCATTTTTGTTTGTTATTTCATCATTAGTCGTAATCGTTATTTAGTTAATCGTTATTAGCATTTCGCACCATAGTAGTTCATTTCTTGTTTATGTTAAAGTTATTTTCATTATAGCAATTCTCTAGCATTTTCATTTACATTTCTCAAACATTAGTTATTACTATTACATTTGCATTTTATCATTAGTTATTCCTTTTATTTATGTTATTTAGCATTACTTATTTTTCTTATTATCCTTTTAGTTATTACATTATTATCATCATGTTTATGTTAATCATTTCAATATTTGTTAGTTTAACCTTCATCATGAGGGAGTAGTTCTTTAAGTCTAGGGATTAGGGGAGCCATGCATAGTTATTACATATAAATGTTAAAGTATAATGTCATAATATTGCATATTTATTTCTATCACATGCTTGCATTCTATTGTTAGTCTTTGATTATTTATCACAATCCTTGATTAATTGTTAATTAGTTATATAAGTCGCGACGCACGGAATTGAATTAGACAAAGCATGTTATAGTTGACCAATCTAGCCATAACGAGAGCTCGTTAGAACTCATTCTAGGTTTGACAATAAGGCCGAGAAGTGGTTGGCATAAGACCTAAACATTTATCATTATTATGCATTCCTAGCTTAACATGATCATTATTTCCATGCAAGTGTGACCCGATTCCCATAGGTTTATTAATTATTATTGTTATCTCATCATTTTTATTACCATTGTTATCACTATATAAACCACAAGCAAAAATATAAACCGACCTAGATAGAATTCTATTCATAAAATTTCATTAAGCAACTCCCCTTTCCTTGTGTTCGACCCCTATCTTACAACATGCAGTTGTTAGCCGAGTCTAAGGTATTTTGCTAGGTGTGCGATAGCCTATCAAATTTTTGCGCCGTTGCCGGGGAGCATGGTTTTGTTGCATTTTGATTTGTTGATTTCTATCCTTTTTTTAGTCTCGAGGAACACTTGTTCCTTGAGACCGTTACTTACAATCTCCCTTAGATTGTTGTCTTATGCCCAGGTCTTTTGAGGAGGTGAACTATTTCCAAGCGATCCCGAGCCCGAGAGGACCTTACATAGGCGGTTACGTTTCCTTAGAGAGGCTGCTAAGTCTATTTCTCTTGAGGAACTTGAAAGTGATAGAAAGTCCTTACTAGAAGATCTCAAAGCTATTGAAGAGAATGAGGCTTATAGTTCTACAAGAATCAAGAAGATGGTGCGTTTGTCCGATCATTCTAAGCCCACCACGGCTATGCTCCCTAAAGGTATCACCACCGGTGAAATTGGCACGGTAGACTTTGAGATTAAGCCGGATTTCATCTCTCTTGTAGAGAGGAAGCAATTCGGTGGAGGTCCCTTGAAAGATCCTAATTTGCACATTGCAAATTTTTGTGACTATTGTTCGATGATTCGGCAAACCCAAGTCACTCAAGAGCAAATCCGAGAGATTCTTTTTCCCTTTTCTCTAAGGGATAAAGTCAAGTTATGGATCAATAGCCTTGATCGGGAGGCAATGGGAGTCACCAATTGGGAGACTTTCGCTCTTGCATTCTATCAAAAGTACTTCCCACCGGAGAAGACACAACAATTGAGGAGCCAAATTATGTGGTTCCGGCAAAATGGTAATGAAAGTTTGTACGATGCATGGGAAAGGTACAAGGAGCTTCAAAGGCAATGCCCTCATTATGGGTTGGACCTATGGTTCCTAGTAATAACATTCTACAATGGATGTTGTGGTGAGTCACGCCGAGTCATGGATTCTGATAGTAATGGGAGGTTTGATCAAATCGATGTGGAGCTTGCTCATGCCACTATCGAGTCTATGGCCATCCATGACTCTCAATATGTGAATTCTTGAAGTGCTCCGTTGAAGGCAAGGGAAGAGGATCCGAACCTAACCCTCATGAAAGTTCAAATTGCCGCTCTTCAACAACATATTGAAAGAGGTGGGTCGAGTTCATCCCAAGCTCATGAACAAGTGAATGTCACTAGCCAAGTGGAGGTTTGTGAAGGTTGCGGTGGTGCGAGACATTGCACTGCATTGTGTAGGGCATCCATTGAAGAGGTAAATGATTTTCAAAGTTTTAAACAAAGTACACTTCCTTTGAGTACCTTTTCAAATAATTAAAACCCTAATACAAAGTACCACCCCAACTTGTCCTACAAAAGTACAAATGTGTTAAACCCTCACACCAAATCCAAAATGTGCCTCAACAACAAAGGCAATTTCAAAGCAACCCACCCGGTTTCCAAGGTCAAAAGCCTCAATTTCAACAAGGTTTTCAACAACCTCACCCACAAGGTGTACCCCAACTAGGCTACCAACAGCCCTACCAAAACCAATAAGCCCAAGCTCCACTCTATAATTTTCCACAAAACGATCAAGGTATAGGTAAGCTTGAGGCTATGATGATGAAAGTGGTTAAAGCTCAAGATATGATGCAACTTCAATTGCAAAAGAGTGATCAAGCTAAAGATGCGGCTCTCAAACTTCTTAAAACTCAATTAGCTCAACTTGCTACCTCGAGTGCCAAAAGACAACAAGGTGAATTGCCACCTCAAGGTGTGCAACCTCATGATACCGCAAATGTCATCACTTTGAGGAGAAGTACCAAGTATGATGCACCTCCTATGCCAAATGTTGAAGATGGGTTAGATGGTGAGGAAAATGATGATAACACCAAGGTAGATGGCATGTCAAAGGATGTTGGTGAGCCAAAAGTGGTGGAAAATGTGGAGGATGATCCTCCAAATAAGGGTGATCAAGTTAAGGTTTATATAATTAATTTTGTAGTTAGTTTATATAATTAACTAAAAAAGTAATTTTAATAATTTGTAATATATGTTTGTTTGTTACAGTATTTAGTTTGTAATTATTTGATAATTGTAGTGTAATACCCCGTATTTTGAGACTTGGTGAAATGTAGTTAACGATATTAAAATGGGAAAATATATTTTAATTATAAGTATATATATGATTATTTGACGGAAGACTTATATATTTATTTAACGTCTTTATATTTTATTTAATTATATATTTCGTATTTTATTATAAGATTGTAAGACGGAAAATATTTTAAATCAGTTTGGCAAGTAGCCAGTTGGGACGTGTGCAATAGTAGTAAGGGAAGGGAACCGGTTTTCTAATATTAGTATTATTCCTTATAATAATATAATAATATATATTAGTATTTGTATCGTTCATACTACCTTACTTTTATGACTATAAATACCAACTTTTAGCCTTTCATAATTAACTTTCGCTTTTATAAAATTCCATAAAACCAAGTAAAGTAGTTTTAAAGGAGTTTTCTTGCAGTACAATTCTGTCTTTAAAACCAAGAAGGTATTTTATGAATCCGTCTTATAATTTATTCATTAAATCGTCTTATAATTGTATTGTTGACCACCCTTGACTGCCCTTGACTACGCCGTGACCTAGCCTAGGAATGTCGTTGACCGTGTTGACCGTCGTTGACCTCACCATTAACCATAGGCCTGGTGGTTGGTTAGTGTTGTCGGGTGTTTAAGACACGACGTGCGTCGTTTGTGTTGGGTGTCAGGTCCTGGTGGAGGTATGGTTGGGTTGTTGGTGGTTGGGCGGTGTTAAAGGTGGTGGTAGGGTGGTGAGTCGTGGAGATTGGTGTTGTGGTGGCCGGAAAGCCGTGATTAAGGGTGAGGGAGTTTGACGGTGTTGTCGTGGGTTAGCATCGAAGGTGATGGTATGGTTGGAGTTGTCGGCGTGAGGCGGTTCCAGGGGGTGTCGTTGTCAGTCGTGGGTGGCCACGGTGGTGCTGCGGTGGTTGAGTGTTTGTGGGTGTGCGTGTGTGTGTCGAGAGTTTAGGGCTAGGGTTATGGCCATGGTTGGTGGTTGTTGGGGATGGTGAGTGAGTCGAGGGTGATTGCGGCAATAAGGTAGTCAGCTTGGCGGTGAGAGTGGTCCTGGTGGTTGACTGTGGTGGTCATGTGAAGGGGTGGTGGTTGTCGCGGTTTGGGATGTGTGTTTAGTGTTTGTTTTGAGTCGACTTTTTATAATTAGTTTCGTTATTCGTTTGCGTAATTTATTTTATTTATTTAATAATCGTTTAGGAAGATTAGTAATTAGAATATTTATTTATTAGGTGACGGTTTTATTGAAGAGTAATATTACGTGATTGCTTGGATTACATTATTGGAAATTGTTTGCCGGGTAGGATAACTACTCAACTCGTATTATTAATAGTTTGTGTCATTTACTAAGTAATGTGAAGTGGATAGATTATTAGATTATTGAGTGAATATTATTATTATTATTGTTGGATGTCTCAGCTTCGTGTTTGAGATGAATTGGTTGGCAATTATTATTTATTTTTAAGGCATATCTTTTGCACTGGATACCTCAGATTCTTTCTGGGATGGAGTATTTATTGTTGGCATAGCATTTGCAATGGATACCTCAGTTATACTATGATGGTGGATACCTCAATATTGTATTGGGGTGATGGATACCTCAACTTTGTTGAGATGTTCGATACCTCAATATTATATTGTGATGATGGATACCCCAGGCCAGGGATTGACGGGATGAACGGGTGTTTCGAGTGATGAGCTCAGTTGTGTTGGCATTTCATATCATATCATGCATGTTTATATTATAATTGTTATTATATGTCGATAGTTATTCTACTCGACCTCGTGGTTGGCCGTGTATTCGTGAACACTTATGATGAACCAATTATTGGGGAGCAGATTGATGACAGGTCTTGAGATAGCTGACTTGGGAGCTCATGGGGATGCGTGAGGATGAATGGCTCAATCTACCTAGTTGTCTAGCTCACTTAGTTCAGACGATCTTTATTTATTTTATATACTTTATTTATTTCTGCTGCTAGTGAATTGTAATTTACTTATTCAGTTTTTAGTTGGTTAAGTTGTAATAAGGCTTTTAAATAAAGTTTTAATTTTATGTACTTTGGATTGCTATAGTTTGTTATACACTGCCTCAAGAAACTGAGATGGTAACTCTCTTATTTACTTAGGAGGTCTAGCTAAAGGCTCCCGGGTAAAAGGGGGTGTTACAAAGTGGTATCAGAGAGAAATACCAGTCATTTTTACAAGGAAATTATTTTATGTTTCCTAAACTCGAACTTCAAGGGCGAAATTCTTTTTAAGGAGGGAAGATTGTAACAACCCGTATATTTGAACTGTCTTATTGTTTTTTCTCATTATTTATTTGAAAAGGACAAAAAATATATACGCTTCTTAATTCTTCTAGACTTTTAGTTATGCCGTGTTACTTGTTTTTACTTGTAGTCCAACACCAACAAATAATTTATATATTCCCTACTTTACAAAACTCTATCATGACTGTAACAACCCGTATATTTATATTGCTCTTTCTTGGCTTGCATTGTGAGTGACAGGCAAAAGTCTTATGCCTCAAATTAACAATTTATATCACTTAAATCCAATTACTAAACAGTAGTAGAGCGGAAATACGGGTCGAACCCAAGGGAATTAAAATTAAAATAACAATTTATGCAAATTATAATGTGGAAAAGTCAATCTCTAATGTAATTAGAGATCATAGTAACAAAAAGGGGGCATGTTTTGAATTGATTTTCAAATGAACTAAAAAGAAAACTATTGCAAATTAAGTAACAAAATTTATAATGTAGAATGTATCAAATGATTTAAATGGTCTCGGAGCCAAGCATATATCCACACTCAATAAACAATTGATCATTGTAAGACAGTTTCAATTACTAATCTTGATTACTCTATCGCGAATGACGAATTCCAATTTTCCTTACGAATAGTCAATTAAAACGAATCCTTTAGTAATCAAATCTAACTTCTAAACAACCTTAACAATCCAGTTCAAGATTTAATTCAACAGCAGCAATAAAATTGACATAATTCGATAGAGAATAAATAGCGCATACAATCCAGTTGAAATTTAGATATCTATGTGAATCGCTTCGTAGTACAAATATCAACATATCCCGTTCAATACTAATTCTTAGATGTTACTAGCGTAAAGTTAATCAATAAATCCTATTTAATTAACAATACTAACAATAGAATGAGGAAATCAACTACTAGTTGTACAACTAACAATTATCAATCAACATTCATAAAATTAATAATTAAGAAATTCATAATAATCAAGATGAAGAATTAAAACATTCAAACTCACAATCGAATTAAGAGTGCTTGATTTGCTTGAATCCAAGATAAAAGATTAGTTACAAATAATCCTGATGAAATTAACAATAGGTTATTTTTTCTATCCAAGCTTCGTAAGTAATTCCTAAAAACATGAAAATAAAAAGCTATATAATAATTAGGTCAAAACTAGATTAGGAAATAAAGTACTCCATATAATAAAACCATCGGAACAAACCGAGTGAAAATAAAGCAACAAAAGAGTCCTCATAACCGCTGAAATACGCGACCAAAACACAAATTAGTGTCAAATGTCGGTCGCACGTAGGTCCCGAAATCACTGCTGCCGATTCCTCTTCTCTGTCGATTGCGCGCTTGATTAGTACGACCAATTGTCGTGCCACGTAACTCATAGATCTCCGGGCCTACCAATCCACGGACTTGGGCTCCGTCTTCAACTTGTAAAACCGGCCTAATAGCTAATTAAAGCTCACTAACAAGTAACCTGCAATTAAGCTCCATAACACCACTTAACATCAAAAAATTCATACTAATTCTCTTCAAATAACTACGACCAAATGAGTCGTATCAAATTTCCCATGCTTCAACTTTTACTCGTCCTAGATGTAAAACCAAAGAACAAGATAAAATGCATACCTACACCAGCTCAAAACAAGCACATGGAAGAAATTGACTGACGTAAATAGTGCTCTCTTCCCTCACTCATCCTCCAAAAACTTCCTGAAGTAGGACCTAGCAACCGCTACCAGCTCACAACTTTTTCGCATCTCCAAAACATAATAAAGCAACGTAACAATAATGGCAACCAGCTTACCACAATATGATAAGTCTAAACACCGCTACGCCCCTTATTGCTCCAACCTAAATACATTCATGTGGCATCAAAATGTGACATGCCCATAACCAACAAGACATATTTTACTTCTACAAACTCCAAGCCAAGTGAATCCAGCAAACCTCCTCTATCTCAACACATCAACACAAAGCAAACAATCGCATAAAGAAGGTTCACACAAAAACAAAGCACCGCGATTCTACTCACCTTAGCCACTAATAGTACCCGACTGACCTTCTTTAGCACCCTTCTTATGATACCACACCAAAACAACAGGACAAAAGATTAGTGTGAGATTGAATTTTTTTTCCTATATCCCTCATTTTGCCTGGAGCGCCCGCCCTTGTTGGTTTTCACTCTAGCTATTTTTCTCACACTACTCTCGTGACACGCATCTCAATTCTTCATTTTGCCCGGAGCGCCCTTTCGGGTTTTCACTCCGTCCTCGGCACTATTCCCAATTTTGCCTAGGCGCCCTTTCGGGTTTTCACCTAGTTGGGTATCTCTTTTTTTTCTTTTTTTTTTCTTTTTTTGAATTAAGAAATTAACATAAAGCGAATTAAAGTACAATTGACGGAATAAAATATGTACAATAGTGCATATACCCCTCCCCATGCTTGAACTAAACATTGTTCCCAATGTAGTACGAAAACACAAAACAAAAGGGAAGGGGGCATACCACCAACTAGGAAGAACGAGACCCGAAGCGACGGGTCTGTCGGGCTCTAGCACGAGCCTCTATGTCAAGACGTCTCGTAGCCTCAGGGGGTTTGTTACAAACAAACCCGGATACATGTCCTTGAACATGTCACTCATGGCACGCTGAAGTGCCAAAGACTCCCTATTTTGATCATGAAGAGCCTTCATCTTATCCCGCAATTCCTCCAGAACAAACTCCACGCGGCCCCTCTAAGCAGCCGCACCAATAGCCTCGCTACCACTAGCACCTTCACCATCATCAACCTCTTCTTCCTCATTCTCAGGTTCGCCCGAATCTTCAGCCTCTTTCATAGATACATCCTCACCACCCTCAACTCCAGTATTCTTCTTTGCAGCAGCTAGCACAAGCATCTCCAGAGGGCATCTCCAGAGGGTCTGGGGGAATGTAATGGTCACTGGTACGCGGTCCCACCGGAATCAGCACCCCCTCGGGTCTAGGTAACCTTAAGTATGGTGTCTTTGTAAAAGTGCCTAATGTCAATGCATAGGCAACTCTTCACCGTCTAAGCGAGCCAATATCTTCATATGGTGACACATAGACTCAATGTTCATCAAAGAGACTCCGCGGACTTGATCTCTAGGATCCAAGTCATACCCCAAATAAGTTTCAATCAGGGTCACCATTCCTCCCATAGCAATCTTACCAGTAGTCACTCCCGAATCTCATTGCACATTTGAACAAACTCGCTCACCCAATCTGGCCGACCCAACTCCTTCCGGCCCCATACCCCACAACATGTCAATCTCACTCCGATTGATATTTGTAGGCTCCTCTTGGCACAAGAATGTCATGACAAGGACACGATGAATAAAACGGAGAGCAAGGTGAGGGATCCTAGAACTCTTCTGAGTACGACCGGTACTATGTTGATGAGTCGGTGCATACCAAAATTCATTTGTGGCTGCCCACTGGGTGTCAGCCCAATTCTCCGTATCAGCTCTCGGGGGCCACACCAAAAATCTTACTCAAAGCATTATGGGATAACACATTTAATTGATTCATTAGCTAAAATGTAATGCTAGGGGGGTTACTATCAGGCACAATCTCAATCGTAGATAAGAATTCCAACGTGAATCTCCTGTATGTCTCAGCCATCCTGGTAAAAAACTCACTCAACCCAGCCTTTCTTAACAACACTTCCACCGCCTCAAGGACTCTTAACTGACTTAATGCCCCTCGGTCAAAAAAAATTGGTTACTCTAATGGTCCTTTTGGGAAGGGTAAAGGCTCTCTAATGTTTCTTTTGGTTGTCGGTCAGACTACATCCCAGACAATCCACAGTGGGACGGTTGACACTAGCACGTGAGGTACTAGTGGCGGCTTTAGCGGTAGTTTTTGTAGCTTTTCTAGGTGGATTTTTTCATTTCGGGGCCATCTTGTAATGGCTTGTCTGTACCCAACAACAACAACTACTACAGCAACAACAACGACTACTCCAGCAATAACAACAACTGCTCAAGTCCAACAATTACTCGCAGCAGGCCAAGTAAATGTCAGCAGAGGGACGCACAAGTGTTCGACCTTAACAATTAAATCTGAGTTAATGCTGTAAAGGAAGTAGAACACAGGAAGATGAGAACTTACAGACCAACAAAAGCAACGGATTTGGGACAAGTAGTCGAACTACAATTTCTAAAATTAGGAGTAGAATACCCCAAATTTTTTCAACAAATTGACAGCAATTGCAGCAATTGAGGGCCTTAGTTCCCCAGAAAGTCGAACTCGACTGGACAATTTGACGCCCAACTTCAACCATAGAAATTGCACTTTGTAATTTTCAGAACTAGGGTTTCGAAAATCCCAAATTTGTCGCACCAATTACAGTAGTAGAGGAACGAAATTGTGAGATAGCAATGAACGGACTCGAGCTACTGCAAAAAATTTCTTGATTTTTCGAATTTCTGGAAATTAGGGTTATAAACCCCCAAATCTTTGAACAAATTGCAGAAATTGGAGGTGGAATTTCGAAATAACAATGGAAGAATTTGAGCTGTCGTGATGTGTGAGGGATTGTTTATAAATTTTGCAGCAATTGGAAGTCAAGATTTGGGGATTAAAAGATGGTTTGTGTTTGAATGATTGGATTTTAGGAAATATGAGGAAAAGAGGGGAAGACTTGATCGCAGAAAAAAAAAAAAAAAAAAAAAAAAAAAAAAAAAAAAAACCGATTATGATATACGCGAGTTTCAGTCGAACCTTTGTCGAATGTCAGTCGCGCGTAGAACGCGCATGTCATGAACCTCGAGCGCGCTTTGTCACATTAGCTGCTACCTTGGTGTGAGTTTAGAGTGTGAGCGCGCTCCATTAGTGCGCTGTGTACGTGACATTAGCACGCTTGTCGAGACATCCCCTCCATATAACGAGTTTGCTCCTTTCCTCCGTCTTGAAACATTATTCTACGTTCGTAAGACATAAAATAAACCGTCAAAACAAAATTAATTGAAACAAATAATAACTATAAACACAAGGATTTTTTTATTTTTTTTATTGTTGTATTTTTTTATTATTTTTTTTAAATATGAGATAATATGAAAGAAATTAAAAAACAACTAAAAGAATTACAAAGGTAAAAAAAAAAAACAAAACCCGTGTTGCCTCCCGTTAGCACATTTGTTTATAGTCGTTTGCTCGACTTAGTGAAAGAGATTAATCTTCGTAATTTGGGTCGTAGAAATCCAGCGACTCTACCACCTCCAACTCAGCACCATCATGATAGGGCTTCAGTCGTTGCCCATTTACTTTTAGCACTTTATCCGTCATTGGATCACGTACCTCAACTGCACCATGAGGATAAACATTAGTAATTCTAAGCAACGAGATTTCAACTTACCTGGGACTAAACGAAACCGGTATTGCAATAAAATTACTTTTTGACCAACTTTAAAGTCCCTTCTCAATATCATCTTGTCATGCCAAGCCTTCAATCTTTCTTTGTAAGTTGTCGCATTCTCATATGATTCAAGACGGAGCTCTTCCAACTCTTGCAATTGCAACTTCCGATGCAACCCCGCGTCATCCAAGTTCATATTAAAGTTTTTTTCTCGCCCAATATGCTTTATTCTCCAATTCTACAGGTAAGTGACACACTTTCCTAAACACAAGTCAATATGGTGACATACCAATTGAGGTTTTATAGGCCATTCGATAGGCCCATAATGCATCGTCTAACCTCAAACTTCAATCCTTCCGGTTGGGATTCACCGTATTCTCTAGGATGAATTTAACTTCTCTATTAGACGCCTCAGCTTGTACATGCAGCTTGTACATTGGCCTGCAGATGATATGCCGTAAAAACTTTATGAGTAACGCAATACTTTTTTAGCAAAGCACCAATTGTCTTGTTGACAAAATGAGTTCCACGGTCACTTATCAAGGCTTTAGGAATTCCAAATCAAACGAATATTTTAGCCTCGATAAAATCCGTCACCACCTTAGAATCATCAGTCTTAGTGGGGATAGCCTCCACCCACTTAGACACATAGTCGACCGCAAGCAAAATGTAAAGATTTCCATATATATGAACTTGAGAAGGGACCCATGAAATCGATCCCCAAACATAAAAATTCTCACAATTAAGCATGTAACTTTGCGGAATCTCATTCTTTCGGGAAATATTGCTTATTCTTTGGCAGTTGTCACAAGCTTGACAAAATCCATGTGCATCTCTAAACAAAGTATGGCCAATAAAACCCACAATCTAGCACCTTTCTTGTCGTTCTTCTAGCACCAAAATGGCCACCACAAGCATGTGTATGGCAAAATGTAAGGATGGAAGTCATCTCATTCTCCGGTATACACCTTCTTATGATTTGGTCGGAATAATGATTCCACAAATAAGGCTCATCCCACACATAATACTTCGCATCACTACAAAGCTTGTCTTTTTTAGATTTGGAAAAGCCTTGTAGAAATTTAGAAGAGCAAAGAAAATTAACAAGATTAGCATACCATGGATCTACGGAACGAATAGAGAACAAGCTTTCATCAAGAAACACTCCTTTAACCTGATTATTCTCATGTGGATTCGCATCCACATCCACCAACCGGCTCAAATGATCCGCTACAACATTCTCTGCTACCTTCTTGTCTTTCACCTCCAAATAAAACTCACTAAGCAATAAAATCCATCTTATCAACCTCGGCTTAGCTTCTTTATTAGACATCAAATAACGCAGTGCCGCATGATCTGAAAATACCACAACTTTCGTACCAAGCAAATAGGACTGAAATGTCTCCAAAGTATAAATATCAGCTATAAGCTCCTTATTAGTTGTGGTGTAATTCCGTTATGCTTCATTTAAGCTCATGGAGGCATAATGAATAACATGAGCAACCTTCCTTACTCTTTAACCCAACACTGCTCCCAATGCATAGTCACTAGCATAACACATGATCTGAAAGGGGAGAGACCAATCTGGTGCTTGAATAATTGGAGCTGAAGTAAGCCTACCTTTCAACTCATCAAAAGCTTCCTTACAAGCCTTGTGAAAGATGAAATATGTCTCCTTTTGCAACAGCTTGCATAAGGGGGAAGCAATCTTAGAGAAGTATTTAATGAACCTGCGATAGAAACCTACATGGCCAAGAAAATATCGAACTTCATGGACATTAGTAGGGTAAGGTAGAGAAAATATAGTATCAATCTTAGCTTTGTCTACCTCAATACCTTTTGAAGATACAAGATGTCCAAGTACTATACCTTGTTCAACCATAAAGTGACACTTCTCAGAAATCAAAACAAGGTTAATATCAATACAACGCTTAAGAACAAGAGATAAATGGTGTAAACAAGTATCAAAAGAATCACCATGCACCGTGAAATAATCCATTAATACTTCAATGAAACGTTCAACATACTAAAAAAATATGTTAACCATACATCGCTGAAAAGTAGCAGGTGCGTTACAAAGTCCAAAAGGCATGCGTCGATATGCGAAGGTACCAAAAGGACAACTAAATGTGGTTTTCTCTTGATCCTCAAGGGCAATAGCTATCTGAAAATACCCCGAATACCCATCTAAAAAGCAATAATAAGCCTTCCCCACTAGTCTTTCAAACATTTGGTCAATAAAAGGAGAAGAAAGTTGTCTTTTCTAGTTACCGCATTCATCCTACGATAATCAATACAAACTCTCCACCCGTTTTGGATTCTAGTGGGTACAAGCTCACCATCTTTGTTCTCAACTACGATCACCCCAGACTCTTTAGGGACTACTTGATTAAGACTCACCCATTTACTGTCAGAAATAGGATAAATCATACCTACATGAAGCAATTTGAGAACTTCTTTCTTCACTACCTCCATCATAGGAGGATTCAATCGAAGTTGTGGTTGTCTTACCCGTTTAGCTTTATCATCTAGCAAAATCCGGTGCTTACAAGTACTTGGACTAATACCTTTGATGTCGGCAATAGTCGAACCAATAGCTAATTTGTTCTCCAAAAGTACATTTTTCAACCTTGTTTCTTGTTCCTTGGTGAGCTTATTAGAGATGATAAAAGGAAGTGTTTCTCTCTCACCAAGGAAAATATACTTCAAATGCTCAGGAAGAGCCTTAAGTTCTACCACAGGTGCCTGCAAAACAGATGGCAACAATTTCTCTAAAGGAATAGTTAGTGGCAATATATTATTAAAATTCGGAGGGAGCTCCAACTTGTGTAATTCGGCCACAACTTCCTGCAAATGATTCGAAAAAGCATACTCTACCTCTTGTCCATCTACACTATTATTTAAGGCTACCTGCAACTCATCACCACCATTAAAACCAAAGAAATATTGCGCCAACGGGTCAAAAATATCAACAAAATTCACAGAGTGGTAGTCAGAAGGATATTTCATAGCATCATATATGTTTAACTGCAGCACCTGACCACTAGATTCCATAGTCATAGACCCACTAGACATATCAATTTTAGTGCTATCAGTTTTCAAGAATGGCCTACCTATAACACCCGGGTATTTTGGGACCCTCAAAGGACCCTTGGGATGCGTTAGGGACCCTTGTCTACTCAAAAGTGAATTATAACT
Source organism: Silene noctiflora (assembly GCA_009801015.1). Classification (NCBI taxonomy): domain Eukaryota; kingdom Viridiplantae; phylum Streptophyta; class Magnoliopsida; order Caryophyllales; family Caryophyllaceae; genus Silene; species Silene noctiflora. The sequence goes on along the minus strand of VHZZ01004696.1, from coordinate 85,539 downwards.
ATAAACTAGACTTAGTGGAGTTGTTATAATGTCCGCCTTTAGAAGGGTCGTCTTAAAACTGTCATAAATTTAGATCTAGACATGACATTGATGTGATTACACTTGGATGAGATAGCTTGTTCTCTTGTGATTCCAATGTTAGGTCACACGCCAAAAATGACCAAGAAACGAGTGAGATATGACTGTTTTACGAAAAATGGTCATTGTTGAGAGCTGTGTTGTACTCGATCGAGTGGATTTCACTTGATCGAGTGTGCTCATTACTCAATCGAGTATATGTCACTCGATCGAGTGATCAAGTGAACTCTCTACTCGACCGAGTGAGCTAGTCAGAAGGTTTTTAAGAACCCGCAAACCTCTTTCTCCTATTTCATTCTATCTTCCTTATCTCTCCAAATCCTCTCCCTTCTCTCTAAAACCCTCATAAACACATTTCTATGGGATTCAAGCTTGAATTAAGGGATTGTTCACCTTTTCCTTCATCCTTCCACCTTGTAACTTGAGATCTACCCCTTTTCTAGTCTTATGGACCCTAATTTTTTGGGGTTTTCAATTGGGTTGTTTAATTAGTAATTATTGTTAGTATATGGGTAATTAATGGGTAGTAATAAGGAGTTTTGTGTTGTATTATAGTGTAGGATGATTTGTGATAGTTATTATATGATTATTATAGGATGAGACGGTTTTATGAAATTGATTCTTGTTGTCTTGGACTAGCTTATGGAGTATGCTAAAAGGTAGGTGAAGAGGTTGTCGCCAACCTATCAAAAATAAATTCCCTAGCAACACAAATTAATGTAGTATTTAGGGGTCGAATCCACAGGGAGTACGGTGGTTGTTAATTAGTTGTTATGGATTGAATTTTATCTCGGTCGGTCACGAATTATGAAGTTTGATTGACATCTAAATTAGTAATTAAACTAGTAGTCACAAATGATCATCTAGGCCTAAAGATACCCAGCTTTCACTATTAGTATCAAGCCTTAAATCGGGTCCTAACAAGGTTTCACTATGAGCTAGGTCGATTCACTACACATGCTAGTTCTAATACATTTCCGTGCCTCTCGACTTATAGAAAGTATAACAGATTTTAGTCCAAGATAATGGCCATTAATCGTAAACTAACATTACAATGCAAACATGGTAGAGATGATAAGTGAACAACCACTTAAACAACTTATTTTATTTATCAATTATACATGACTCCCCTAATCCCTAGACTAGGAATTCTAGCTACTCATATGAAATGAATAATTAATGCAAATGCTAAGTGGAAATAAACATGCAAACATAATGTAAAACTATAATGTAGAATGAAACTTTCAAATAAAATATAAAACTACAAATTAAACAACATAAATAAAATGAAAACTAGAAAGGATTACCGTAAATGGGAATGAGGAAAGCAAAGGAAATGAATAACTTGGATATGAAGAACAATAACTTAAATAAACTTGAATTGGAATTGTAAATGGAATTGTTTGTAACAATAATGAAATAATAATCTAAACTAAACTAAACTAAGCTAAACTAACTACTAGAATCTATAGAGAATTATATGTAAAAATGTGTGTAGAGAGGTGTAAAGTTGATTGGACGAGGCCTCCTATTTAGAGGGAGGATGTAGAGTAACAGATGTGTCTTGCATGACATGGCCCCGATCGGGGTCGTAGTGATCCGAATTTTTCCTCTTAATTCCTTGATTAAGTGCATTAGAGAATCCTAAGTTGCGGTTTAATGCTTCTTTAAGCGTCCTATTAAGAGCTTCAATACTAGCATCCAAAGTCCCCACCTAATTTGGACTTTAATTTGGGTTTGACTTTGCATTTAACTTCATTTGCATTTTTATTCTTTGATCAAAAATTATTTCCGTGCAAAACCCATGCAACATGCAACACTTGGTCCAACACTTGCTCATGACTTAGCCTTTATACTCTAGCTTGCATATTTAGTAGATTTTAGCTCCTAAAAGCCCAAGTACCTACAAAACATGTTGAAACAAGAAAATGCAACTAGAATAACAATATTAGCTCAAAACACCAAGATAAGTGCTAAATGACATGTAAAATACAGCTAATCTAAGGAGTTAAAATGTATAAATAAAGCACTTATCAGTAGGTTAATCCTACTCGGTTTCGTTATTGTATATGGGTGTTGTATGCATTTATCACTAGATTCTATGATATGAGTAGTCTTGCATTCACATGGTAATTAAGGTTGATGTTGAGTTCATGTATGAGTCGGAATTGCATAATCACGGGGTATTGGTTGAGTTAACTTGAGAGTTGAGACTCTTGGATATATGGTTGCACCATGGTATATTGATAATATGTTGAATAAAGGGTTGTATTCAGTATTGTGTTCATAATTGCATTCATATGTCTCATGTCCTTGTTGGAGATTGGTGGCGGTGGTGTTATGATTATTATGTAGACGTGAGGCGGTTAGGAGACCGTCTCATGCTCGGGTTACCTCTTGGAGCTTCCCACTCCAAGAGGGATGTGCACATTAATGGCTTGAGTTATGGAGGGACACGTGAGGTTGAGTCACGTCGTCTGGCAGGGG
>VHZZ01004695.1:85683-96495 GCA_009801015.1 Silene noctiflora | reverse complement strand
TCCAAAGCAGCGGAAATGTGAAATATTTGGCTTTCGCCCATATAGAAGCTCATAAGGCGTTTTCTTATGGATAGATCTAATAGAGACACGATTATAAATATAGCAAGCTGTGTTCACGGCTTCTGCCTAAAAATTTCGGGGCAATCCACTACAAGGAAGCATGGTTCGTTACATATCTTTTAAAATTCTATTCAATCTCTCCATTACTCCATTTTGTTGCGGTGTCCTACGAGCTGAGAAATTGTGATCAATATCATGTTTCCTGCAAAATGATATAAAAGAGTCAATCTCAAATTTTCAAAAATGATTTTGCAAAATAGATTAAAAGCACACTTTGTAAAAATAATTTTGCAAAACAATTCTCTAGCACACCCGTTGACAGAAACTTTTCTTTTGAAGCACAAAACTCTTAGGCGTGTGTTTCTCAATCCCACTGATTGTGTATTTGCTATTTATAAGCCAAACACTTGACCAAATCCATCCACCCAAAGTTAGGCAACTAAATAAAATCTTTTTGATAAAAAAATTTCAAAGATATTTTATTATCTTTTCTTAACCACTTCCTAACTAAAATAAAAGATATCATTTTGACACAAGTTAGGAAACTTCAAAAAGATATTATAAGACAAGATATATTTTCAAAATATGTTTCAAAACTTTTCTTGTCAAATATGGTACGCCGAGATTTGTAGGACCGAACAAAAGGAGTAAACACAAGCCTTATATTCTTACACTTTGCTAGACATGAAACAAAATTAAAAGCCAAGCTCCATTCATCTTTCGAGCACAAGGAATGTCTTCGTAAACCTGTAAAATCATGTGTAGCATATACCATTAGTGAAGAGGGATTAAGAAAATGACGAACTTTTCATCATCAACATAAGTGCAACATCCATTAATTAAGAAAATTTAGGAGGTTTCCTCCATAATAGGGTAGCATTTGATAATTAGAGATTGATTTTGTCAAGGATCGACCATTAGAGGTTCACTAATTGGGATTGGGTTAAGTTTTTCTCAAATTTGATGAACTTCCATCTTATTGCTTTCTTGCTTGTTACTTGCTCCTTACTCTTGTTCAAATTGTGACCTTGAAATCAAACCAAATCCCCTCCTTATTTACATAATTGTCTATTACTTATTTGCAATGGTTCTATTTACACATTTGAATACATTCACAAACCCCCTTACGTTGGGTTTGATCCCCTTCTTACTACTTTACTTGTTATAGTTTATTGGTACTTAGTGTGGTTTATAAATTGTTAATTTGACCGTTTTAAATAGTGACGTTTTTAGCGAGTCAGTTAACATATTAGAAAGAAACAAAATTGCCTTCTTTAACCATTTAGAAAATACTAACCCTACTTTCATATACTTTAATAAATAATTTTTCATGTCCTTATTTATCATTTTTTCAAAAGATCTAAACAATCTGCTAATCTAAAACTGTCAATTACCAAACACCTCTAAAAAAATTCTACTAATTAAATCCGTTAGTCAAACCTGCTAAATCATTCTGCTAGTTAAATCTGCTTTTGCCAATATTAATCCGTTGTTTACCAAAGATAACCTATATGTTATTCTTCTCGTTGTGCTTTTACGAGTTGTTATCACATTGTATAGTTTTTGTGCTTTATAATACATAATTTGAGTTTAAATGTACAATATATGAGCTTTATTAGACAGAATTCGAGCTCTTTTATACTCCCTCCTATCCGCTATTTTCTTCCCTATTTCCTAAAACGGATTATTCAGGTTTTCTTCCCCTTTCTATTTTTGGTAACAATTTACTCTTATTTTATTCATCCCTCTCTCCTATCACAAACCCCACCCAACACTTTTACTCTTATTTTATTCATCCCTCTCTCCTATCACAAACCCCACCCAACACTTTTACTCTTATTTTATTCATYCCTCTCTCYTATCACMAAMCCCMMCCAACTCTTTTACTCTTATTTTATTCCTACCCCTCTACAATCCCCTAACCCCACATTTTCTTTTATCAATATAATACTCCCTCCCTTAATCTCCGTACCCACTTGAAAGGGGAAGAAGATAGTGGATGAGAGAGAGTATTAATATTGAACTCAAAAATAATATATATAATTTCGTTTAGATTTTAATTTTGAAATACGAAAAATATACACATAAACTCGGTTAAATTTGCTAAGATTGTACAATGCTGTTTTAGCAATCTGATTATATAATTCTATTTACCGAGTTGCTACCGAGTTATTTAGGTTAAAACGAGTATTATATACTCCCTTCGATCCAGACCAAAGGTAACACTTGCTTTTGGGTGGTCTTCGAGGTGGTCCTTTGATCGCATTTTTCTTCATATACTTTTTGTACTAAAAATAAAATTTTATGAAAGATTTTTTCATAACAAATCTAAATATATAAGTTCCGTCTTTGAAAATTTCATAAAAGCGATATTCTTGATCAATATTTTTAAAGTTGAACCACAGAAAAGTAAATATTACTCTAGATAGGAGGGAGTATATTGTACTAGTCATCACTCATGAGGGAATTTTGCTGGATGTATTGGGATTAAGACGACAAAGCGATTGACATTAATATTATTAATATTATAATTATGTGTTTGGGTTGATTTAAGGATCTGTGCTCGTTGATATTGTAGCAATTGATAGTTTGACACGATTATAGGCACTTTTACATTGGTAGGCTAATTTCAGATAACTTTATTGATTAATGTAGGTAACTTTAGTTTTCCCTAAAGTTATTCTACCTCCACATAACACATGTAGCAAGAGTAACTAGTGTTGACTTGGGACTTTGGAAGCGGAGTTGTATACATATGATACAATGCACCATCCAAATCCGTACATGATTATACTAATCCGAAAGCAAGAAAAATAACACAAGAGAATTAGCTAAAACAATAATAACAAGATTGAATTGAAATTGGATTAAACATAACACATGGTCGAGTTAATCAATTTACCATGTGTGTGTTTACAGTCATATAACCGTGGTTCCCTTACATTATGAATTGAAATTGACTGTAAATTGATCTAATAACAAGATTATGCGTAGCTAATTCTCTTGTTATCTGCCATGCGTAGCTAATTCTCTTTTTCCATACGAGTTTCTGGCAGCCTTTTTTTGTGTGTGCAAATTCCGCGCAATTCTTGGAAAGGTAAATGGCGATCCGACTACACAGAAATACTGAGATGACTATGTAGAAATTTTGAGTTGCTTGATTGTAATCGAGACAGAAAATTTCCCAATCACAACAAATGGTCGATGCATGGGCTTTTTCCCCAACAAGGAAAAAAAAGTTGTTGAAACGATTTTCTCAGAAAAAGTACAAAGTTACTCCGTATTAGTTACTTATATCTATCACGAAATGAACGTTAAAACACCCACAAAACCTAATTTCTACCCTGATATTATTTCAGAAAACCAGGCATCACATAACTTTCCTGAATCCATAAAATAGATCCTTAACACACAATGTGATCGTGTATGAAATACCTGCAAGAAGCGCTTACAGCAAGAATAGAGCTAATTATCAAAACGTAGAACTATAACTCAATAAATTATCATGTAACTGTGGCAGAGTAAAGTAAAAGTTCAATAATTAAGACATTGCCAAAACTAAGTAACTTGCTGGGATTCACAAGCATTTAATGAAGGTATAACATTAAAGGTGTGTTTGGATTGAGAGATTTGGAGGGAAAAGAAAGGGATGGAGAGTAGGGGATTTAGAATCCATTGTTTGGATAGCAAATAAGGGTGGAAGGAAATGAAGGGGGAGGGATTTGGAGAGATCCATTTTCTCTCCTTTAAGGCAAATCAAAATCTCTCCAGATTTGGAAGAAAATTATATCCAAACACCCACACCTCATTTCCCCTCCCCTTTCCTTCCCTCACTTTTGCTTGGAATAGATGGAGGGTAGTAGGAGATTGAAAATCCCAACCCTTGTTTGGATAGCAAATAAGACTGGAGGGGAGGATATGAAGGGTTCCAATTTCCCTCCTCAAAGGCAAACCAAAACCTCTCCCCAATTGGAAAGATTTGGAGGGTCAACTGCAAATAGCAGATCACAGTTTCGTTTTTGGTTGAGGGTCAACTGCAACGGTCCTAGAGCAATCACCCTATTCAACAAATTTTATTTGTAACCAGCACAGTCTATGCCAATAAATTAGAACACAGGCTCTGGAGAAACTAGCTTTCTGCACAGTCCACTGTCATAATGGATATTTTCTAGTTTCAAACTCTCAAGCGTCTACACTCCAGAAATATTCTATGCAAGTCAGTTGGTTTCTTATTATATATTCTTCTTTTGCCAAAATCATAGCTCACTTTCATTTATCAGGCAGCAAAATGAGAGTATATTTTGGGGATGAGGGTGGCTGAACACGGTGGTTCTGCCGTTCTGGGCTTGGATTAGGTGGCTTGGGCTGATATGCGGTGGTTATTGAAGCGAGCATGGTGCACATGAGGTGGGCCAGTGGTGGCATTAGAGGCTGACATTTGTGGGACAGTTGAATGATGTGGTCACATTTCATGATATCAGCGTCCTAAATAGGAGGGTAGAAGCTTTCAGCAAATCCGCCCAAAAAGAAAACATTGAAGCTTTTGAAAATAGAAGTATGATTCTACAACTTCAGGTTTGACAACCATAATCAAAACTAGACAGTATCTCGATTTCAGTAATTCCATTCAGTTTAAATGAAGATATTACAATGGGTAACTTGTTAAAAGTGAAGATCAAAATGATAGCAGGCTTATCTCTCTAGAATGTTCCGCAGTGTTGAAAGAATGTACTCTCTAGTAGGAAATTTTTTAGTAAGCAGACGCATCTTTCCATTTTACAAGCAGCACTACGAACAAGGTAACAACGCTATCAAAAAGAGAAGAAAATGGAACATATAAGCACTGGCTTCACGCAACGAACGATCTAGAATAAGTTAAAATGGCAAGCAAGATCTCTACACGTGCAACGCCGTGGACAAAGTACCTGATCAGTAAAGCGAGGTGCATAAACAGAATGGAACCCTTGCCTCTCAAGCACTGAAAAATAGACCTCATCCTTCGGCAGCAAAATGTGAACACAATAACTCTCAAGAGGTTCGGCGATCCCATAGATTAACTGTACAGAAAATTAAGACACATAAGCTCAAGTGCAACCATAAGCTAGATATGAAGCAGATTAAATACAGTACCTCTGCCAAAGTTTCAACTGTTATTGATATGCTGTTCTCAAGAAGCCCAGCCCAGGCAAATTCAAAAAGACTTGGGTCCTGCATCAGCAACATAATCAAATCAGGTTTTGTACTAATGTACTCTCAAAACCTGGCAAGAAGTATAGGCCACATGGTGAGTAACTTCACATGAAGACTAACAAAATTGTCTTCAGCTTGAAATATGACCATGGACAAAATTCTCTATAACAGGAACAACATAGGTTAGCTGCTCTGGTTTTATGGAGGATGAGGTACACCATTCTGCTTGGAACAAAAAAAAGGACAAGGGTAAACAGGCAATAGAGTCGCCCAAATCTGAGTACCCAAGGCATCTAAACATCTAATGATGAAAAGGAAACCAAAATGAACCTAACATAAAGTAACTGTTCATATAACTGGTCATGTTTCTGCAAGAACCTGATCAGAAACCATCCGATTCTTTTTCCCGTCTGGCGGATGGTTTCTGAGCAACTGCCAGTAACACCCTTTCAGAGTCCTGTCTGAATTCCAACAACAAACCTCCTCTAAGTGTTTGCTTTCCAGGATTCTCTTCAAGATGTTCTGTAGTTTTTGTTAATCCCACCCTGCAAAGAAAGATGCCCACAATCAATCAGGAACAAACCTCTTTAATTGGGAATCGATCAAACAAAAAAAAGTAATGGAGAAAAAATGGCATGAATAGATCAGTCAAGACCAGAACATATGTCAAATGATAAGCCCCACATTCCTTCCTTTAATTCGACTTCTGACAATTAGATGCATATACTATTCCATTGGAACTCCCCTCACACTATTGGGGGTCCCCCACGAATTCTCAAAATAGATTTTAGAGAAACAAGATAATCATCTTGAGGTTCACCAATATTTGGAGATACAATGTCACATACCTAGAATTTCAAAAACCTTATGCTCCAATAGCTATACTAATTGCATAAATGTGCTTCTATACATTGATTGGACATTTAGGAAGAAATTACCTTACATATAAACTTCTAGGATCAATGGCTGTCTTGAGAATGCCAGACCACTCAATAAATCACGAAATGATAAAGCTGCATTCCATCATTTATTGGTTACAAAATGAAGAATGAGTAAATACCATGTAACAGAGTTGGGGACAAAGCCATCATTTAGCCCTCTATATAGCAATACCAAGGCTTCCTTAGGCATGTGAAGCCTACAATGCCAGTTAATTAAAGTGTTATAAGTTACAGAATCAGGAATGATTCCTTCCACTTGCAATCGCTCGTAGAGGCCAACAGCCTCTTCAATACGTTCCACCTTACACAAACCATTTATCAGGGTATTATAAGTAACTACATCTGGAGTCAAAGCTCTATATGGCATTTCTCTGAAAAAGTCGAGAGCATCTTGAACTTTTTGCGCTTTGCAGAGGCCATTGATCAGTATATTAGATGCAATAATGCTGAGCTTAATTCCTTTTCTGCCCATTTCTTCAAATAACCCCAAAGCTTTCTCCACATCACCACTCTGACAAAGCGCCTTAATGAGGGCATTGTAAGTTATCTCATCGAGAGGCAGTCCTCGGAATATCATATCATTGATAAGCTTAAGGGCCTCTTCGGTTGCACCCCTTCTCAAATAAGCATGGACTAATGTATTGTATGTAACTGAGTTGGCAATCACACCTTCCAGGAGCATATCTCTAAATAATCTCAAGGCCTCATCCATTCTGTCGACCTTGCATAGCCCATGTATCAAAGAATTGAATGTATATATGTCGGGTTTACAATTGTTCCTTGCCATTTCGGCAAATGTTCTCAATGCCTCTTGGACATTCCCCATTTTGAAAAAGGCGCATATAAAGCTATTGTATCCGGTAGTATTAAGGTTTAGGCCTGTTTCTGACATCTGACCCATTATAGACATAGCTTCATCAAATTTACCTTTCTTACAAAAGCAGTCAATCAATATAGTATAAGTAGTCACGTTAGGCTTACATCCCTTGCGTCCCATTTCTAGAAAGAGTTCCTGAGCTGAATCCAGAGACCCTTCCTTGCATAGACCACGGATTAGTATGTTGTAGGTATGTAAATCTGGTCGACAGCTAGGACCAACCATGTTTTCTTGCACAATACTCTTGGCTTCGTCAAACTTCCCGATAACAACATATCCATTAATCAAGGTATTAAACAAGAAAATATTGGGTTCAGGAACCTTGCTCAACAAAGCCCTTGCCTCATTGACTTGTCCTTGTTTACATAGACTCTGCATCAAAAACTCATAGGTTATGACATTAGGGGAGAAACCCCTAGTAAGCATCCGATCAACCAACTTAGCCGCCTCATGTATCCGACTAGTCTTACAAAGTCCATATATAATGGAATTGAATGTTTCTACATCAGGAACACAACCCATCAACAACATCTCTTCCAATAGGATCATTGCATCATTCACTCTAGCAACCTTGGATAAAGAATAAATCAGAGTTTGATAAATGATAGCATCAGGGACACAACCATACTTGGCCATGTCCCTAAGTAGAGACCAAGCATTGTCCACATCATTAACCTTACAAAGCGCGTTCATGACAATGCCAAACGTATACGCAGTCGGAGATACACCCCTATTCAACATATCATAGAATACATTGGGAGCAACCTGATGACAGTTTCCAGCCACCAAAACTTCCAACACTACATTGTAAGACTTAAAACTCGGCTCAATTCCGTACACATTCCTCATATCCAACAATAACCTAGTTGCTTGACCAGGCAACTCAGCCTTGCCATAATACCTCATTATCAACATAAAGAGCGATTCTTTAAAAACGATCCCTTCCTCCTTCATTTTCAACAACAAGCTATCTATCTCCTTGAACTGTTGAGCAGCACCAAGCTTATGAGTCAAAGCATAATAAACGTCGAACGAATGCGAATACCCTTTCTGGGTACTAGCCCATTCAAAAAGCTCGATTGAAGTGGGCAAATCAATAGGAAGTTTAAGCAATTTACATAATCTATAAGGTGTGAGGAAATTAAAAGAATTGTGAAGATGTTGAATGTCATAGGGTTTAAGTAACTTTTCCCATTCATTTCCACTACTAAAATGCCGATACCCGTTTCGATTCGAACAGAAATTAGATGATGAAGAAATAGGTAAACGAAGTTTGAGAATTAGAGTTGCAAAACAACCAAATTTAGATGTTGCTAACATAATAATGCTGGTATTGTGTTGGGATTCGAAAATATTAACAGGATTAAACAACCATGGTATGAAAGCGTACCTGACAACAACAAAATAGAGAAGCACAAATGGTAGTTTGAGCTCCAATTTTAGATTTCGGATTAGGGGGTTTAGTCTATGTATTGCTCGATTTACAGGCCTAATTCACTAATTACCAGGTTTTTGTAAACTCATTTTGTCAATGCTCAATGCATTCATGTTATTGTAGGTCAATTTAGGAAGACAAATCTTTTGATTTTCATTCTCAAATTTGTTTTTATCTTATTCATACTATTTAATTCATCACATACAACCGTTGAGATACGGATAGTTTTTTTTGTACACAATCAATTATTAGAGCTCATTAAAGGACTCAGGCTAATAGATCAGCCTGACCAACCCGATTTTTTGTGGGCTTGGGCTTGGCTTTTGGCCCCAAAAAAGTGTGACCCAGCTCAAAATAATTCCAATACTATTTAGGGGTGGGTCGGGCCAATCTTAAGGTCATATTATTGACTCGACCTAGCTCATAACTTAAAAAAAAAAAAAAAAAAAAAAAAAAAAAGATAGAGATATAAATCCAACATCATAATACCATACATGAATAACGTACATGCGTGCATGACTATATTTGTATGATATACTAGTAGACTAAATGTAATACCTAGGATTCTGAGTAGAGGAACTCGATCGAGTAGGCTGTACTCGACCGAGTAGGTCATCGAGTGTTTTGTGGCAGGCTACTGCTTGTGAGCACTCGGCCGAGTATGTGAGACAATCGGTCGAGTACGACGTACTCGGTTGAGTATGTCTAGTACTCGACCGAATGCCCGGTCTGACGAGTCATTTTTTTTGCGGTTTGATTAAAATGATAAGGGAGTATTTATAAGTCGATAATCACTTCTTATTCATTTTTCTAAACCTAAAACATTCTCAAATTTATCCCTAATCATTCTAATCACCTAGCAAGCAAGATCTAGTCTTCGGTCGTCGGTTTTCCGTGTTCGTGCGTTGGTTAAATTGTAAGTTTGCTTCCGCTATCTTGTAAATTGTTATGTTGATTGAAACCCTAGGTTGAGTTAGATTGGGGGTTTGATTAGTTGATTGTTGATGGATTGTGATGTAGTATTGTTGATTATCTTTGTTAGGTGACGGTTTCGTAGAGGAGCGGTTTTAGCTTCGTTGATTGTGTTGTTGCGGAATTTCGAATAAGGTAGGGTTTTCCTACTCAGTCATCTGTGTGTTGATTTATGTTAAATGGAAATGTGTATTATTGTGATGTGGTTTATGGAGTATGGATTGTTGTCGTTGTTAGTATTGTTTGCGAAGCCATCGTCGTGAGATGGTCTTCACCCCATGTTCGCCCCCTGTGGTTCCCGTTATAAGGGGGACGTGCATATTAATGATCTGGGTTCGCTCGTTGCGATGAGCGGGGCTTAGGTGGCAAGACTGCGGTCTACCACTGGTTATGTGGGTGCCTGTTGCGATGGGTAACCTGGCAGGTCGGGCTGAGGTTCAGACGATTGTATTTGATGGATGAGATTGGCTAATGCGGGATGGTTATTATTGTTGTTTGTTTCGTAGCTTATGACTATTGAGCAGTTGACTGACCCTTTCTTTGTATTGTGAACCTGCGATGATTCGTTGGGGGAATGGTGAGCAGATTTCTAATAGGTTTGTTGGTTGAGCTCGAATGGGATGGATGAGAGAACCACTGAGTCTAGCTAGCTTCCGCTGTCACTTTGTTTTTAGATAACTTTTATCATGAAGTTTGGTTCTAGAGTTGGATTTTGTTAGTTTTGTTGTAATCGACTAAACCGTATTACTTTATTAAAATGTTTCTTTATGGTCAATTTGATGCATACTACCTCGGACAACCGAGATGGTAGCACCTCCTTGTACAAAGGTAGGCCTTGGTAAGACACTTTGGTAGATGAGGGTGTTACACTAAAGCCCTGTCTTTTCGGCTGAAAAGAACTGTATTGAATAGAGTTTAACTGAAATAAGGGTTAATTTGTGAAGAGATGAGCAGAACTGAATTGAACTGAACTGAATGAAGCCGAATTGAACTGAAATGAGCTGAAATTAAGTCTAAAAGAGCAGGGCCTAATATAATAAGCCCAAAGATTTTCCCAAAGAGAAGGTGAAGAGCCCAAATTTCACTTTATTGCAGCGAGAGTGAGAGCTGGAAGAGGAGTTGGCTCAGTTTCAGGAGGAGGTGGGATGCTTGGAGAGAGAGCTCAAGGTTCGGGATGCTGACATCGCTGTGCGTGATGCTGACATTGCCATCTTATAGGCGGTAGTTGCCGACCTGAAGGGTCATTTAGCCTCTCTTAAACGAGTACATTAGGTAGTTGTTGTTAAGTATATATTTATATATGTTATGTTTTGATAATGACAAGTGGTTTATGATTG
>VHZZ01004694.1:2781-13693 GCA_009801015.1 Silene noctiflora | reverse complement strand
CAACTCCATCAGATGGCTTTGGAAGGACTTTCAGTTAATCTTACTGAGAACAATATCCCGTCAGATGAGAACTTGGAAACTGAAAGTGTCTTACGTCAGCTGTTTGTAACCGTTAGTCCGAGACTTTGTTATGCCATAAAACAACATGTTTCACATCTTAAAAGGTACGGAGTACATAATTAGCTTTTGTTCATCTTATTCCCATGGCTTATTTGTATATCTCTAGCAGAAATACTTTAGAACCATTTTAAACAAGTTCTATTGTAAAACTGGTTGCTGTATTACTCAACTGCATACCCATGTAAGGGTGGTTACCAATTACCTTTATGTGGCTACTTAGCTTAATAAAATGCGGTTTTACAATAAGTATATTGTAAAACCGCCTTACAAGAGACCTTATTAACATACAAGAAATTTACACACGGAAGTTCATATGTTCTTTTATCGTAAAAAATTCCTGGTTGTTTAATTCTCAAGTAATGGTCTCTTCAATGCGAATTATGTTAATTATATTAGCATTCTAAGCTCAGTTGCAATTTTTGTTCAATTATTCATTCTTCAACATATGTTAGCGTTTATGATGCTAGCGTTCCTAACTTTCAATTTGCTCTACAGTTTTGTTCAGAGCGAGAGCACTTCTTCAGAAAATGTCTCTATTGATATTGATGATATAGATGACGGGGATCAGTTCAAGGATATTCCAGATTCATTTGTTGATCTCCCTCCGAATTCATACCCACTCGTGCTAACTTTCAACAAGTTCTTACTTATGCTTGATGGCACTTTGGGTGCATCATATTTTCATCGGTTTCATGATGAAGTGGGATCTTCATCCGGTGGACATACTAGTTTAAAATCAGCTGAATTCTTACTAAAAAAGAAGGAGGTTGATTATGATAAATTTAGTATGTCTTACTGGCCCCACTTAAACTCACAGTTCACCAAGAAGGTTGATGCTTCTAGAGTATTCATAGAGATCATATCTTGCATTAAAGGTGGCCTCCAAGTGGAACAAACTGATGGTGGTAGGCTTACATTGGAGAGCTATCTTAATCTGTCTGATGGTCGAACATCGACTTTATGTCGCATGACAAGGGAAACCATTTATCACATATTCTTAGATTATGAAAAGATGAAACTGAAGCGAAGAGAGTTTGATATGGCCGACTTTGTGAACGATCTTCATAGACGATTGAAGCATGAAGGATACAGTGGTGATCTCATTGATTTTGTTTATATTGATGAAGTGCAAGATTTGACGATGAGGCAAATTTCCCTTTTCAAATATATCTGTAGGAATGTGGATGAGGGGTTCGTGTTTTCTGGTGACACTGCCCAAACAATCGCAAGGGGGATTGATTTCCGATTTGAAGATGTGAGATGCTTGTTTTACAAGGAGTTTATGGGGGGTAAAACAGGTGTTGAAGGAAGTGGAATCCATGAGAATGGTTGCATATCTCCTATCTTCCAGTTGAGTGAGAATTTCCGTACTCATGTCGGTATACTTAAGCTTGGACATAGTGTTATTGAACTTATATATCATTTTTTTCCTCATTCTATTGACATATTGAGCCCGGAATCCAGTCTTATATTTGGAGAGGCTCCAATATTGCTCGATTGTGGATCTGATGAGAATGCAATTGCTAAGATCTTTGGCAACAATGGTAATATGGGTTGCAGTCTTGTTGGGTTTGGGGCTGAACAGGTTATTCTAGTACGAGATGAAAATGTTCGGAAAGAAGTGTTAAAATATGTTGGAAAGAAAGCTCTTGTTCTAACAATTGTCGAATGCAAAGGACTAGAGTTTCAGGTAAGTGGAAGTCTTGCGATTTTGATTGTTTTGGATGTATCCCTTGTCATAAAGTGTCGTATACTCTCTATTATCATCACCGAGGTACAGATTTTTTTGTCATCTAAATAATATTCTATGCTGAGGTTTCAAAAGTCTGACCTTTTTAACGTAGTTGGTCTTCTAGCATCATCGGAATGTCGTTTATTTTCTTCCAGCTTACCCATTTTTTAAAACTTGTGTCAATGTATATTTAGTGGATCCATATGTACTGAGGGAGTAATAACACTACTTCATAATTGATGTTCCTATCAAAGCCTCTTTTGTGATTGGATAGTCGTCTACGCATCTATGGTGAATACATTAGCGAAAATATGATGTGAAACTGAAAGATCTGAGTCAATATTTGATTCTGCTTGATTGAATTTCCGTGCTCAAACCTCTAATACACTTCCAATGTAATACTTGTACTGTGGCATTTGCAGGATGTCCTTTTGTACAACTTCTTTGGGTCATCCCCACTGCAAAACCAATGGAGGGTTCTATATGAGTACATGAATGATAAAAATCTCCTTGATTCAACATTAGCAGCATCTTATCCGAGATTTAGTTCTGCAAAACACACTGTTATGTGCTCTGAGCTGAAGCAGTTGTATGTTGCTATCACTCGCACAAGACAGCGTTTATGGATATGTGAAAATAAAGAGGATCTGTCAAAGCCGATGTTTGACTTATGGAAGAAGTTGCGCGTTGTTCAGGTTAGAGAGCTGGACGATTCTCTTGCCAGTGCGATGCAAGTTGCAAGCAGTCCTGAGGAGTGGAAAGCCCGTGGCAGAAAGGTTCTATGTTCACAAACTTTTATCCCCTCTATCTGATTTATATTGTCCCAATTTCATTATTGGCCTTGGCCTTACCAATGTGAATTTTGACTGAGATTAACTCGTAACATACAACAGTTACAACTTTCGCAAATGACTATAATGAAAATATATGTTTTGCTAAATCAAGTTAAACAATATTTTTATTGTATCTCTAATCTATAGGAGACACTTGTGATCATTGTTCTGATAAATGATGAAAAATATAAATTGGATGGACGTAGTATATAATACCGGACTGATTCGCTGTTTTCGGACTGAATAACATATCTGGTTGTATGTGTGAATGATTTACATACTCTCATACTCAATAATATCAGTAAAACTAATGGAGTTACCCCTCTGGGGAGGCTGATCTAATTGTGTACTGTGTACAGCTGTTAGCAGTGGAAAACTATGAGGTGGCAGCCATGTGTTTTGAAAGGGCTGGTGACAAGCACTTTGAAACTCTTGCTAGGGCTTTAGGGCTGAAAGCTTTAGCCAGTCGAACGGATGAAGTCGATCCTGAAGCATCCTCAAGCATGCTTAGACGTGCTGGCAAACTTTTTGAGAGCATAAATCTATCTGTGAAAGCTGCTGATTGCTATTTTGAGTTGAAGGATTACAAGAAAGCAGGTGACATCTCACTCTTGGACTGTTCATTTTCAGCGTAAATGTATATGTTACTTGGACTTTTCATATTGGTGGTGTTGTCGGACATCAACTAGACACAACACGAGATTTTGATATATATCATTTTAGGCCAAAGCATAATTTTATGTTCAAAAGATAGCTGGAACCAGCACTTCCACACACACTTGTATCCAACCCTTGCAACCGGCTAGCCGAGTCTCAAGTAACATATCCTAAAATTATGTGATCTTTTTGTTTGGATGTTGTTGAGTAGAAAGCAAGCCTTTTGCATCCAAAAAAAATATGATAAATGACGGTTTAGTACTCAGCTTTGGATAGGTGCTGTTTTTTTTAGTACTTGGACTTACAGTGCAGGTAGTTTGGAACGACAGAGCAGATAGAAATTATGCTAGTAGTTTAGTTTCGGGTATCTTGGACTAAATTCACTAATAACTGTTTCTTGTTTTCTGTCATTCACTGATGACTATCCCACCTTCGAGTTCAAAAGCATTTCCTCCCTTATGAATCATACCATACATTACGTCGTCAAGAGCACTTCACAGGGTTAGAGACTTACAGCCTTTGCCACTGTTCTTTTGAAAGCCTTATTTCGACATCTTAGAGAGTTGAGTGGTCATGTTTTGTCGAGCTGAACATTGAGTTGAACTGTTGGCAATAGAAGATTAAGCACTAAACTTAGCTAGTCTACACTCTACAAAGTTGGGAATATTTCGAAATAGTCTCATAATCTGTGGTGGAGTATTTAATTTGAGGCAATGTGCATATCTGCAATCTGCATGACTGCATCGCTTAAACTTGAGAGTTCGCGTTCAGACATATAATTCCTTAATCATTAGTGTTGACCTATTACATTAGGGTATTCATATTGTTAGTGTTATTTATGACCTAGTTGTGTTTGTATCATATAAACACCTTGTTTACTTCAAAATTGCGGGATTTTTTTTTTATGTTTCTAGTGGTGATAAAGAGTTCCAATTTTCTTTCATCAGTATTTTGATGGAATCAGGATTTTTATATTTAGGCGTTTTCGATAGGTTGTATTATTATATTGTGCTTTCTTTGATATTCTTTGTTTTTATTTTTGTCTAAATTAAGTCGGCTTCTTTTTTCTCACAGGGAATTTATATCTTCAGCATTATGAATATTCTTATCTTAAAAAAGCCGGTGAATGTTTCACATTGGCTAGGTGCTATAAACTTGCCGCTGCTGTTTATTCCAAGTGTAACATGTATGCTCAATGTTTATCATCGTGTATAAATGGGAAATTGTTTGATGAGGGACTGCAGTATATACAGACTTGGAAGCACCAGAACATAGCGAAGGAATTCAACACGATGGAACAAGATTTTCTAGAAAATTGTGCCCTTTTTCATCTTCGTAAGGGTGATCTGAAAGCAATGATGAAATTTGTTAATGCCTTTAGCTCAGAGGACTCCATACGTGCCTTTCTGAACAAATGGGGATGTATTGATGAACTTCTGAATTTCGAAGAAGAATTAGGAAATTTCTCAAAGGCTGCCGAGATTGCAAGGGATAGAGGAGAGTTTTTACTTGAGACGGATCTATTGTTGAAGGGTGGATATTTCAAGGAAGCCTGTGAATACCTTTTGTGGCATGTTGTTGCTAGTTGCCTTTGGGCTAAAGGTAGTAAAGGATGGCCTTTGAAACAATTCCAGCGGGAGGAAAAACTGTTACTGAAAGCAAAAAATTCCGCTCACAATTCAGGACAACACCTTTTATACAAGAATGTGTGTTATGATATCCAGATTTTGCTGAACGTAAACTACTCACTCCCTCAGTTGCATGAGTTTCTGGTCTTTTTTCGGAATTGTAAGAACCTCAGAGGGGAACTTGTGTCTACAAGGAGAATCCTGGACTTAATTTTGCAAAGTCATGCTTCCAAGTATGAATTGGAGACTGGCCTTTTAACAAATCCTGCCATGCATTCACTGCAGAAGATTTCCGATAACAAGATCTCTTTGGAGACAATGATTTATTTTTGGATGTCATGGCAAGAGACCATTTTGGCTATATTCAAGTATCTTGATACAATTGAAGCCAATGACATCAACAATGTTCCTGAAATTGGAGAAATTTGCTTAAACTACCTCGGGGTCCGCAAAGYGCCTACTAATTCAGGTATAGTTTATGTGTGTCTGCACCCTGACGCTGAATGCTTTAAAGAAGTAAAAGATTCTTTCAAAACGTTTGGAAAGTCGGTTAGCATTGATGTACTTCAGTTGTTAGTTGCTGCACGAACTTACTGGTCGACAGAGTTGGTTTCTACTGGYATGGAAGTTGTAAGAGTTCTTGATGAATTACAAACGAGGTGTAAAGAGGATATTTTGTCTGAGTTTAGCAAGGCCAGGATTTTGCTGTTGGGTTATGAAATTCCACAGTTTCTATCGACTTTGAAATTTGGCAAACTGAAGTATTCGAAATCACGGCGTAGTTCTGAGWCCTCCATGGTAGAGTACTTTGAATCCATTTTCCCTCTGGACTGGAGAAAAGTTGTGAACGAAGACATTATATGTTTAAGGGAGATGGATGTCTCATCTAAGATGCTGGAAGGAGTCATATTATTTAATATCAAAGGGAAGCAAGATCTGACATATGGGCAGCTTGGACGTGTGGCTGTGGCCCTGCTTGGATTGCCCAAGTGTAAAATCGAACTTTATGAGACGGTGGTGAAACGATTTCATAGAGGCTCTCCTTGGAGCCTTTTTTTTCAAGGCCCTCTACGCGATGCTTATGATGCCAACTGGAGAGTAAAAGATTTCATATCCCCATTTTGTTTTCTCTATCTAGTTGACCGTTTAATGGTTGCCCTTCTAGAGTTTCAAGGTTGAATGTTTATCACTAGATCATCTCTTRTTGAATGGTTGATCAATCTTGAATGGAAAGGCAGCCTTGTCAAAAATTTCTCTGTTGATTTGTTCGAATCTAGTATTGKGAGCAATGCTTATGAGTTTCTGGCTCATGTAGTTCATTATTTTCTGATGAACATTGGCGAAACTGTGGAATGGGTTGATAAAACAGTGGGCATCATTCCAGAGGACAACATTTCTTTGCTTGTTCTAAGATTAGTAATTCTGCTATGTTTAATTCATTTGAACTCTGGGGACTATGACTTTGAACTCCAAGATGTATTAAACACTGGTGAAGTGATTTCTCTGTTACCGYCGGTCTTTTGCGATGCTCTGCAGAAAAGGACATCCATTGGTTTTTTCAATGCAGTTGCCTTAGYTCTGAATTCAATTGGAGATCCTCTGGTCATCGTAAGCACAGGAGTAGTCCAATCACCAATTTCTATTTCCTGCAGTGATGCAATTTCTCTTGATATTGAAAACCAGAATAAAGAGGATTTGTTAAGAGTATTGTTCCGGAGTGATGATGGTAATCCTTTGYGTAACATAAGCCATCAGGGAAGCATTGACGGTCAGGAGATGGCAGGTAMGGATTCATTGCCTAAGGTAACAGCAGCAGACTGGGATGTTTGGCAACTTTTTGAGACATTGAAGTTGGTTCAAACGAACGATAACAAAAATTGGCAGACATTTGTGTCGAATGCTGCAAAACTGAAGGTTAGTTTTTACTTTTTACTCCTGTCTTGGCCATTTGTGTTTTTAGTGTTAGACCAACTGTTTCGCCCTTGTCTTTTTCAGAGCTTCCGCGACTTGCATTAGCTTTCATAAAAGAAACCGATGCATTAGCAAGCGTTAAACCAAGTGTGTAGTCTTTTTTTTTTTTTTTCTCGACATTCACTTATTCTTGGTTTTTTAACAGGTGCAGGTTGACCAATTATGCGACCTCATTATAGAAGTCACAGCCATTGCACCAGAAAGGGAATATTATGATGATGAATACAGTAGCATGTTGGCAGAAGCTGAATGCATGCTTCTTGAGCTGCGTCTATTAGCGTCAATTATGGCTTCAAAGTTAGTTTTATGTCTTTATCGCAAAATAGCAGTCAAGTATTTATGTTTTTCACTTGTCCACTTTCCGTTCTTAAATTCGGACTTGTGTTTAAATTCAGCGAAGAACAATTGAGGAACAGCATGCTGTTATTCAGAGACTGTGCAGAGAAAGTGCTGTCAGGAAAACAGGTATTTGAGTACTTCTTAAGTCCACTGATATCCCCAATAGACCCGGAGAAGCATGAGGCTGACGATGTTGAGGGAGAAGCAATTGAAGGTGAGACTGATCAAGAAGCCACCATGGAAGAGGCCGAGGCTGTGAAGGATGATACATCTCTGGTGACGAATGGAAATCAAGGGAGAAGGCATGGTGAAGAGAAACAAGAAGCGAAGGTTGAAGAAGAACAATCGAAAGAAGTAAACACTGAAGAGGTTGATGGGTAAAAGAAAGACGATTGACGGTTCTTGTAATGAATCTGTCATTGGTGAAGATGTGATCTTTTGACGGTGTAAATATCTAATGCTTCTTAAAGTAATGTACAGGCCACAGAGTTTTCCTTGCTCTACTTCATTCTATGTTCTGCTTCTTGAGACTATCTTATGCAAGACTCGGTGACATTTTTTGCTCCTATTTCATTTCCGTCTTTCTCACTGCATATGTAAAATCGGGGTTACATTTCGTCAGGGGAAGGACACTGGCAAGAGTGATGATTTGTGTTATGTCAATATGTCATCTTAGTCTCCTGCTTTAGATACTTGAGTTCAGTTTCCTGCTATAACTAATTCTAATTCACTTTTCACACCGAAAAGGTAACTTTCATGAACTCAATCTATTTGTCCTTTACAGATTCAAGGAGATCATCTTTCTCAAGCGGATTATAAAATTGTGACAGCATATATATTTACTTATTTTACCTTGCTATTGTTAAAGTTGTGTAAAGATCCTCACGGATTACAATTCGGAAGGAAATACAAGAGGGAATCACAAGAATTCTGAAAAACAAATGATTACGGATGAAAGATTGATTTGGATTAGCTGTAATGGAAAATCACAAGATTGTAAAACTCGGTGTCTAGCTAAAAAATCAGAGGATATATCAAGTAATTCGTTAAATTTCTGAATGAACATAAAAACCACCGCGAAAAACTTCAGGCAAAAACCACTGACAATAAAAGAGAGGCAAGCAGTGATGGTTGAAATTTTACATGGAATAATCGTAATTGGTTTACTCTATGAACAACGGATTTGGTCCGCATTTGAACACCTCCTGCCTCCGCTAGTTTATAGTTCTCGACGATTCACATAAAATACCCAATAAAGTCTTACAAGATCCTCTTGTGTCAATCTAGACGCTCAACTAACACAGTTAAAAGGAAACAGCATACAAATGCATAAATACTAAATAGCATGATACTCAATTACACCTAAAATAATCATTATACAAGCAAATTACTAGCAGGAAAATTAATTAAACTCGATAAAAATACAAGAGAAAAGATGCGGAAACGATACCATCTCAGACTCAGTCTTCATTAGGGTGCTTGATGATCCGTTGCAGGATGACAGTCCTAGCCCTTCGTATATCCCGACTGTATTTATCACCATGTTTTCCAAGCTCATCAATCGTCTCCAAAAACTCCGCCTGCTTCTTCTTAATTTCCTCTATCACCGTAACAATCCCACCCTCTTCCACAAGTGCAAACTCAGCATTTGCCAACAATGACCCGATTTGTATCTCAAGCTTATCAACAAGAACCCGAATACTATCCAAATCCTTGACAGCAATATAAGTCCCAACCTGCATTGAGCTAATCAACTCCCTTTGATTCTTCAACTCATTCTCATACTTTTTCCACAACGTATTCATCCATTTCCCAATGCCCCCCATTGGGGCAGACGCGGCAGCAGCCAAGGCCGACACCAGAGGTGGGGCCGATATAGCTGCTGCCACCACTGAACAAATAATAATCGCTATAAAACTAGCCGCGAAAATTATATTCGACACCTTCCTGTAAACACCCAAAGATTTCAGCTTTTTATCAAGCTTATGTTTCCTAACCTGCAATTTCTCAAACAATTGCATTTGCTGCATATAAACAGATTTAAACATATCAAAAAACTCCTCATTAAAAGGATCACCAGCATCCTTAAACTTCCTCAATTCTCGTAAAATCGACTCGTATTTGCCATCCACCATTTCCTCCTCAAATTGCAGCAATGCAACCCTAACAATTAACTGCGTATCACGAGCTCTTTTCAGACATGTATCAAGAGTAGTAAAAAAATCAAGGGTTTGAACACTATACT
Source organism: Silene noctiflora (assembly GCA_009801015.1). Taxonomy (NCBI): domain Eukaryota; kingdom Viridiplantae; phylum Streptophyta; class Magnoliopsida; order Caryophyllales; family Caryophyllaceae; genus Silene; species Silene noctiflora. The sequence continues at coordinate 4,168 of VHZZ01004694.1, read as the reverse complement.
CAAAATAATCTTGAACTAATACAAATAATTCCTGATTATTCCAAATATCTTTCTTACATTCCAAAATAACTCGAACAACTTCTTGATTCATATCAATTAAACAACCTGCAACTTGTCGAAGCGAATCGAGAGAAACTGAATGAATTTCAAAACCTTGATCACCATTTCCGACAATTGAGTTGATTATATGGGTAGTTTGTTCATGAAGGTGTGAATCAAATACTTGAACATCTGGGTCTAATTCACATGCTTGTATATATGAATTTAGTTCGCCATTGTTGTTGGTATTTGTGTTTTGTTGCTCCATTGTTGTTGTTCCGTTTGAGTTTTTGCTCAATTTGGCACCCATTTTTGGGTTTAAAAGAAATAATTGGGTAAAAAAAATAGTAATTGGGAAGGTTTTGTGCCCAAAGTTCAAACCTTTTGATGATTAGAGATTGTTTGGTTGTAGATGATTATGGGGAAAGATTTGAACTTTTTGAGCATTTGAGCTTGTTTTTGTGTAAATTGAGTAAAGTTCACAACTTTGGAGTTGAGACGAGGGTTTAGGAAATGTGGGATGGGATTTTTGTTGGTATATATACCAGATTCTGGTTTAGTCGGATTTCAGTCCGATATTTTCGTTAGGGGAAGAGAACTTATTTTAAATTAAGTGATTTCAGGTTAAGTTAGAATAATTACTTATCAGATGATCTAAGTTAAACGGTATTTTTAACAAAGTGAATTATATGATTAAATGAATTTCTAAATAGGTCGAAGTTGTTCAATTGTTACGAAATTTCCGATAAATTTGGGTTTGTTTTAAGCGGAATTCAGAAAAGTTTGTAACTTTATGAATATGTGGAGCATTAGCATATGAAATATAGATTGGCAAATGGTAGGAAAGGGTATGAGTATAAAATTGTAGTATGGTTTAGCATTAGAAGCATGAAAGTAACTAATTAGAGGAGATTGCGTAACAAGGAATGAGAGTGGTTGACAAAGTAGTCAAAATTTGTTGAAAATTGAAATATATTTTGAACGTGTTTGCGTACAAGTGTTGCACTAGAGAATAATAGAATATAGGTATGTTGTTACCTTTGTTGAAGTTGTTTTCATTCGACTTTCCTCTTTTGGGTTTTTGTTTTGGATAAAACTAGTCTTAAATCCGTGCAAATTATACGAGTATATAATTTAAACATTATTATCTTGAAAGTAGTATAAATGAATGATATTATATGTAAATTGTTCGATTATTATATCAAACACTTATCCTAACTGATTGTTATCTACATAATAGCAAAAAAGTAATGTGCATAATCTACTTTATATTTCATATAATTATTAACTCGTTTAGAAAAATATAGTGAAAACTCTTAAACAACAATAATATACGTGATGATAGATA
>VHZZ01004693.1:4565-17594 GCA_009801015.1 Silene noctiflora | reverse complement strand
AGTTATAGTTTGACGTGATCAAGCTTTAACATCGATCAAGGAGCAATAGGTCTTGCAAATTGGTCACCATTGTTCAAGTTATAGGTCTAACTTGAACAAAAATCCCATTGTTTCGAGATCTTACCAGATTTTGAAGGAAATATTCCCTTTTCTTTATTGTTCATTTTGTCAGTTAAACCGCTTCTGCACAATTTTCGTATGAGTAGGTCACTTACTCGAGCATGAGTAAGACTCAAGTGTGGGGAATTTTGATACGTGTTTATTTGGTCGTAATTCTCTTTTCTTTTCTTTGCATTATAATCCGTTTTTACACGATTTTACGTGCCTTTACTTGCATTTTACATCCCACTTTCCCATTCTATGAAGTTGTATCTCATCTTGTAGGATTTGAGATGGAAATGAGGAAATGAGAGCAAGTGAAGAATTTTTGAAGCTAAGAGAGAAAAGAAGAGGAGGAATTGCTGAGAAGAGGTTCTCAGTCGGTAGGCCGGCAGCCAGCCAGCCGGCTGGGAACCTCCTACCCTTAAGCCAAGGGAGAAAATAGTGGAGAGTTACAGGAACTTCCCAGCCGGACATCATACCGGCAGCCGGCCAACAGGCTAGGGACGCATGAAGATTGAAGAAAATAAAGAAGAGTACATGAGGCTCCGAGCCAGGTAGCATACTGACAGTCAGTCCACCCGCTGTGCACACATGATGAGCCAATTTTTTGTGTTCAACTTACAGAAGACTCCCAGCTGGGCAGGCCACCGACGGCCGGCCCACCGACTGGGACTCTTTCTCTGCATTTTCAACTCCTTTGTAATTTTTGACCTAATTTGTGTGTAAACTATAAATACTCCCTCCCCAATTCATTTCGACACACTACCTTAGAAAGTGAAAACCTTAGATTAAGCATTGAATATTTACTTAAGCAAAGTATAATGTTTCCTTAATTAAGTGTTAATTAGTCTACAAATTAGGTTAGATCTAATATTAGTTCAATTGTTTACATTTGGATTTTGGGTTGTAATTGGAGAAACCGAAGAATCTCTTCTATTATCAAATTCAAAGTTTGAAGCTTTACTTCTTGTTTGGTTTAATTCTCTTCTTTTTTTAGTTTAGTTATCAATTGTTTATACTTCCTTTTCTTTTTTACTTGTTGCTTGAGTTATTACTATGTCTATTGTTTCACTTATGTTGGTTTCATAAATTGTTTACATTTGACCTACAAGCATGAGTGAGTAGTCACCCCCTAGGGCTTAAGTGGAACCTAAGTGAGGATTAAAACTATGCATATGGGTTGTTAATGTTTGGTTTTTGGGTAAATTGTTGGGTTTTTGTAAACATGCATAGACGGTGTTTGTTGAAAATATGTATGAAAGTTCATGCCTTTCTTCAATTTATGCTTAGTATTTGCATATATGAATGTTTATATGGATGTTTGATAGTATGTTTATGATGAGTTTGGAAGCGTTGTGATGATTTTGTGTCCATCTTTAGGAGAGACTAAGTAATTAGTCCTTTATTCCTAGGCTAATAATTACCCAAGACCCATTAATACTCATACTTAGTTTGCCTTGCTTAGGGGAACCCAAAGACCCTAGTTTCTATCAATTGTTTACATATCATTGTGTTTTCTTTGTCTTAGTTTATCTTAGTTGGTAGTAAAAACCTCAATCTTCTTTTACTTGACTAAACAAAGGTTTGAACAAACTTGGTATACATCCACCCCATCCTTCCAAATCCGAACCCTTATTATGCTACTTGATTTGGGAGTTTTATATATTCTTTTTTATAGGAAATCGACGACAAATCCTACTATCAGCCATCCCCGGCAACGACGCCATTTTGATGTAGGGTTTTAGTCGTTGTTACCGAATCAAAAAACAATTTGTAAAACCCAATTTAAGTAGTATAAATCGAGGTCGAACGCGAATATGGCGGGGGTTTATACTCGGTTTTCTTAAGTCCTAGTTTAGTCAAACAATTAGGAAAGTCGATGTAAAGAACTAAATTATAACTAAGGCGAATAAAAAACAAGTTTAAATTATGGAAAATATTTGTAAACATATACTAAAAGGTAGGGTTTTTAGGTTCATTCGATTAAGGTAGACTAGAATATGGGGTCAACAAGCAATGGGTAATGTCATGGTTAAGGTTTAGTTACTAATCTCTTAGTTTACCAAAAATCCTTCACAAAGCCTTCACTTTGATTCAAACTCAACATGCATATACAATCTAGCATCTCCTATCATTGTCACTTAAGAGGATACTATGCATAAATCAATAAAAGTCTTGAACTTTAATGCAAACATTTCATCAAATAACTCATATGCACATGCATGAAAACCAAACAATTACCCAAAAACCATATGTTAACTACCCATATTAAACATCCAAACCTCACCCAAGATCCCCCTTAAACCCTAGAGGGGACTACTCATTCATGCTTGTTAGACAAATGTAAACAAATGATGAAATAGACACAAATAGAGCAATAGACATTGTACGAATTCAAACAACAAGTAAAATGAACTTAGAAATGTAAGAAATTCAAAACAAAACTAAATAAGAAGGGAATTATACCAAACAATAAGGAAAGATTCGAACTTTGTATTAGTAATGGAAGAGATCCTTCAATTTCTTCACTTATAACCCAACTACTAAAAGTAAACAACTCAACTAAAGCAGATCTAAACTAATTTGAAGGTAATTAAGGCTTAATTAGAAAAGATTAAAGTTTGATTAAGAAAATATTGAAAGCTTAAACTAGGGTTTTCTCTATCTAGAGTATTGTGTACAAATCATCTAATGAGAGTCTATTTATTGTCTTCTCTAAATTGGGCCCAAAATTAAGGAAAAGAGGAGTTTGATGTGATACTCGATATTTTCAATGTAGGGACACTCGGTAGAGTACATGGTACTTGACCGTGTGTCCCGTTGTGTCAGACTATCAGTGTTCTGAAGTGGGGAACTCGGTCGAGTGGCCTGCACTCGGTCGAGTGTCGTCTACTCGGTCGAGTGTTACTCACTCGACCGAGTGTCCGGTTCGTAACGGGTTTTTCGCGGAAAGTACAAATAGAAGATCGAGAAGCAGTAATTCATAATTTCGCTTTCAAAACAAAAACCTAAACTCGTGGTGGCGTGAATCAAATCGATTATGCTACATACTTCGGTGTGTATTCAGTTACTTATGTTGTGTGGTGATGCGGTGTGGTGATGGTTGGTGTTAGTGGTGGCGGTGTTGTATACTTTACTTGTTGTTGATGATCCATTCGAGGATGGTGATTAGGTTGTCTAGCAGGTAATGACTATGATGGTTGTTGAATATGCGGTGGGGTTTGCAGGGTTCTGTCACGATAGTAGTAGCTTCCGCAGACGATAGTAGTTTTATGCTTTGCTTTCAGGTTTGGCCATGTACTCCGTATTTGGAGATGACTTTTGTATTATTTAAAGATATTAATAATAATGATGTTTCTTCATTGTTTCTATGATGTTCACTGCCTCGGGAAACCGAGATGGTAGCATCCTTGTACTTGGATGTAGTCCTTGGTAAGGTGCCTCGGAGTATGGGGGTGTTACATTTGAGCTGTAGACATGTCGCGAGTTGGTTGGTCGGCTGCCGGAACCCAAGCCTTTTTTTCTTTCTTTCTTTTTCTCTTCCTCTTTACATAAGAATTTTGACTAAGTGTTGAGGTTGTGTCTCCCTACCGGCCGGCCGGCCGGCTACCGGCCTACCGGCAGAGGACACGTCTTCCATCACTTTTCAGCTCTTGGGTTGCTCCCAGCTGAGTTGCCGGCCGCTGGTGGTCCTGCCGGCGCCGAGATATTTCTTCTTTTGCTACAACGTTTCCTTCAAAATTTGGCTAAGTGATGGGGGATGGCTAGCCGGCTTCCGGCCTACCGGCTGAGAAGCTTTTGTCACCATTTCCTCCTCCTTTCTCTTCTCATGTACACGGGATCGATCCCCCAGATTGCTCCTCATTCTGATTTGCCTTGTTGCGGTCTAATTTCCTACTAAAAGTGACGGAAACTCATAGCATGGGAGTAAAGCGGAATAGGAGGCAAAATGCAAGCAATTGGGGGTCAAAACCACGTCATATATATGGTCAAAAAGCATGATAATGAAGAGGGAAAATGATATAATTTAGGCACTTATCAAAATGTGATGACAATTTCAGATAGAGTACTGGGAGCATGTACGGATGTAGGTGCAGATCCCGTCTTCGGAGGCATCGACGCTATGTGAACAACCTCAATAGGGGTAACCTATTGAGGAGGGGTGGGATCACACCTCTTTCTAGGACTCGCTATAGAATTAGGGGTGGAATCAGCTCTCCTCTTGGAGGCAGGTCTGGGGGCAACACCAACAACCTTCCTTTTTCTAAGAGTCCGGATCATCTCCAACGTCACTTTGCGTTTCACAGTTTTTTGAGAAACCCATGGGGAATATCAAACTAAGCATCCAAACGCTAAAATTAGTATGATAGATCAAATCAAATAAACATACCTGAAGACATATCTTCTTTCAGCTCTTCTCCTTATGGGGATGAGCGAGAGAATCTCCATTACAAGGAGGTAGCAGCCTTTGGAATCGCCTTTGTTCAGGGGAGAGACCAAACAACTTAGTAAGAGAAGCAACTTCATCCGCCGAGGGGTTGGGTTTTTTCATACCTGCACAACAAAGCAAGTAAGGAAAGTTGTGGACATGGTAGCATCCTTGTACTTGGAGGTAGTCCTTGGTAAGGTGCCTCGGAGTATGGGGGTGTTACAAAGTGGTATCAGAGCAACGATTTTGGAACCNTAGCATCCTTGTACTTGGAGGTAGTCCTTGGTAAGGTGCCTCGGAGTATGGGGGTGTTACAAAGTGGTATCAGAGCAACGATTTTGGAACCTAAACCAATGAACTAAATGAACCCGGGTAGAAGTTGTTTAGTGCTACCGCAAAAGTTAGGGAGACATCCCGAAACCGCACATTTGCCTTTACAACTTTGAGCCGACCACGGGAGTGTCAAGGGACGATATGTGCTAAGTGATTTATATGCCTGGCCTTGAGAATGTTGTATGTTGGTTATATGCATGATAGAATGAGATGAGAATGTGTTAACATGATGTTTACGTTGATATGTTGGCTGGAATAATAGTATGCTGGATGTTTATATGTGGGTTTATATATGTATGAAAAGCATGCGGGATAGCTGTAAGTTGCATGACTCGACCGAGTGGAAGGGACTCGACCGAGTGTGGGGTACTCGACCGAGTCCCAGGCACTCGACCGAGTCCCAGGCACTCGACCGAGTGGATTTTTGGGGTGATTTGAGGCAGAATCCCTGCCAATTTTGCACTCGACCGAGTGTGCGAGACACTCGACCAAGTGGAGGGTACTCGACCGAGTACATGTGTACTCGACCGAGTGGGTTTTGGGGTCAAGTTATGTCAGACCCTGGGTGTTTTTAACTCGACCGAGTGTGCGAATACACTCGACCGAGTGTCCTTGGGAATTCGACCGAGTGCGTTGACGTTTAATGTTTTGCATTTGAGTCGTAGGCTATGTGCTTACGACTATTTCTTATATAGTACGATGACCCCAAAGTGATCTGTCGCTTACGTCAAAGCTTCTGAGATGTCCCTCGACGAGGTAGCCAGGATGATCGAACAGTAGGAGGTGCTCATTGAGTCTCTCCGAGCGATGGGGCAGGCCAAGGAGAAGGTGGTGGATTATACCAAAATAAGCACCACTATCTCTCGCTTCAACCCTAAGGTGTATGAGGGCACCGTAGTGCCAAATCTGTTAGACAACTGGCATATGGAGATGAAGAGCGTGCTGGAGGTTGTCAACTGTCCAGAGGAGATGACGGTGGAACAAGCTACGTTCTACCTCAGAGATGAAGCTGTTATGTGGTGGAATCAGGAGAAGGAGACAACTAGGGAATTTTACAAGGAGATGGGGGAACCTGCCATTCCATGGGCGGATTTCAAGAAGGCAATAAGGCATCAATTCGTTCCTGAGCACATTAGGAACAAGATGAGGGCGGAGTTTGATTCTTTCCGCATAACTGAGTGGATGGCGGTAGCAGAGTATTACCGTAAGTTCAATGAGCTGGCACGATACGTGGATGATCTAAAGATGAACAAACTGAGTCTGGCGATTAGGTTTGAGAAGGGGTTGTCGGTAAATATTCTAGAGAGGCTGACTTCAGGGGTCCTTACCGATGTCAAAGAAGTGTATGAAAGGGCGGGGAATGCAGAGAGGTTGGCCGAGTTGACCAAGGAGGCCAAGGAGAGGAGTGGGGAAAAGAGAAGACCTGAGAGCGAAGGGAATGGCACGTCCGGGTTTAAGAAGGGGAACTTCAACAAGGGGAGGGCTTCCTCTAGGGGCTTTGGATATGGAGGTGGTTCTTCTTTTGGGAGTCAGGAAGGTAGAAGCTTCAGTGGCGGTTCTGCGATGGTTTGCTTCAAGTATGGCGGCACTGGCCACAAGAGGAATGAGTGCACGAGTCTGGGAGGGCACGGTTTCCAGGGCCCAAGGCGTGGTTGTTTTGGTCAAGGGCCGAGTCAGAGTATGACCAGCAATAGGCCAGCTGGGTCGTGGTCTAATCAAGGAACTCAGGGGAACCAGAGTGGCTTCAATCGCACCAATGGAGGGGGCTATCAGAGATCGAGTGGCGTTAGGAATCAACAATCAGCTGCGAAGTCTACAGCATCAGCGAGTACGGTGCAGGGCAGTGGGCAGAAGAACAGTCGTAAACTGTTCATGATGGACAAGAAGGCATTAGAGGAGGATGCTCAAGTGGTTACTGGTACCTTCCTTGTTAACAACTCTCCTACTTTTGTTCTTTTTTATTTAGGGGCGACCCATTCGTTTGTATCTAAGAAGCATGCTAGAGTTATGGGTCTAGAAGTGTTTGAGTCTGTAAAGGATGATGTTTTTATACCGTTAGGGGAGTCTGTATATAAAGTCAAGATTATTGCAGCTGTGACTTTGAAGTCGTTCCTGAGGAAGGGGTATCCTATTATCTTATGCCATGTGGGAGATAGTCGGTTGGAGGAGCCTTCATCAATGGAGATACCGGTGGTGAATGAGTTCGAAGATGTCTTTCTAGAAGAGATACCAGGGTTACCACCAAAGAGACATATCGACTTTAGTGTCGAATTGACGCCAGGGACGAGACCTATCTCTAAAGCCCCGCACCGTATGGGTCCAAAGGAGCTTGCGGAGTTAAAGAAGAAGCTAGATGATTTGATCGAGGAGTGATACATTAGACCTAGTGTATCGCCTTGGGGTGCTCCAGTTTTGTTTGTAAAGAAGAAGTAAGGAATCACGGGGTATTACAAAGGTTATGTAAGATATCGAGGCAACATTATACCCATGAGTTTTGAGGAGCTATGGGAATGAGCATTTGATAGAGTATTGCTGAAAGTCCTAGACCCCTAATTAGACATCTCTAATTAGTTACTAAATTACTTATTATTTTAGTTTATTCATGATCTAGTTACATGCATGATTATAAGATGGCTAAAATAAAAGAAACAATTTCCTTACATTTATTATGGAAAATATGGGCACAACAAAGGACACTTTCCTTTGTTGTTCTTGAGCTTAATGAAGATTGATGATCCTCCAAGACTCCAAAATAGAAGCCCTCCTTTTGGTTGCACCCAAGACTAGCCCAAAATTCCTAATCTTATTAACTAGATAATATTTGGATAATCTTGTTTATTATTTAATATCTAATTATATTGGATAATGTATAATATTTTTATGTGAATTTTTATGATGATTGATCAACAATTTGAGATTTTTTTTCTTAAAAAATTCATCACTAGTGAGTGTAATGTGAGGGGGTAATATATAGGCCATCAAATGTAAACAATTAATGGGAATATTTGTTAGTGGATTATGCCAAAACATATGTTACCTTGACACATGTAAAATGACGGCATAATGAGTCCATTTCGGTCCATTTCATTTTCCGACATTTTTCCCACAAATGCTTATAAGACTTATATTTAGTTATCTTATATAATTATACATTCATTTAATGTAATTCTATTATTTAACACTTAAATAATACTTATTAAATATTAATGTACACTTAACTATTAAGTAACATTTTTACCATTTTATCAATATAAATTGTGTCTTATAATAAATAATTAGTTAATTTTACAACTTCTTATAAATATTATTAACTAATTACCTCATCCTCACAATATACATACATATCGTAATAATTTAGTTAATTAACTATTAATTACTAAATTACATCTATTTATTAATCAATTATCAAATAATTGAATAATAAATTCCTTTGGCCCGAGTTTGTAACTGGTCATCAATGATAAATTCACTTGACTTAATAAAAGTCATTATATAAAAGATATTAATTATACTATATCCCATATAAATAATTAGTCTATTCAATTGGGCATCATCCTATAGATGTGACCTAAAGGGATCAGCTAATCACCGCCGTCGTACGATAGTAATGTCAAACTCTAGTCAGCCAATCATTACTGATTAACGTTGACCAGCTGACAATTATATAAAAAATATATCCCTAATATTTCTTTTATGAGATTTATTGAGTAGAAGCACTATTGAGGAGGACACTACTCCAACAATCTCCCACTTGTCCGATACAAGTGTGCGCTACCAATTCTCTTGTCCATTAAATCTCCCACTCAATGCAAGGTGTCTTTCAGGYCGTACTTGCACACGATCATATTATGAGTGGTTTCCTCAATCTGGAAAATAACTGTCTGACCGGATAATCTACTATAGTTCTCATCCGAGCGTGGCCCACGCATTTCCAGTCATATCTCCTCGAGTGGCCTTGAGATAATAACCCTGACAAGGGTGGACAATCCTGTTGACCTATTTTCTTCATTCGATACAGATCACAATGACCCAATAAATGTCCTTCAGCTTCCTTTTACGACGCGACCTAGGATAAAAACCAAAGCCACCGGAAAACTATACGAACTTAGACAAATAGTCTCTAGTCTAAAGAATTGACTCAAAGGAATAACTAGAAATCCTTGCCACGACCAGGCAACATGAGGACTCTATAAATGGTCACTCTCCGACAGAGTGTCACGATATTCTGCCTATCTAATCGACCAATCATCTCTATGACCCTATGGTGGTTGAATACACCATCACTCGATCACCATCTAGTCACTTTGAGACGTCACCTCATTAAGTGACTAGGGACCAAAATACAATGTTAATCCAGTTCACTTTAATAGAATTTAACGTTGTTAATACAACCTATTCGGATAAAACAAAGTATTAAATTCAGTTAAAACTGAAAAGCTAGAGTTTATACACTATAAAAACTCAAACGATAAATGTGATTATCATATATGAAATAATTAATACAATATCTAATTATTACATATCACATAATCTCAAATAATTCAGGCACTCGCCTCAATCCCATAGAGACTACATGACGATCATGCTTAGCCTGCAATAAAGGCTTGGTTAAAGGATCTGCAATATTTGCATCTCTCCCAACCTTACAAATTGCTATTTCCTTCCTTTCAATATAATCTCTAATTACATGAAATTTTCTTTGTGCATGTCTAGACTTATTACTAGACTTGGGCTCTTTCGCTTGGAAAATTGCCCTACTGTTATCACAATAAATAGTGATAGGATCTTCGGCTATCGGAACTAACCTTAGGCCTTCCAAAATTTGTCGAATCCACACAGCTTCCTTTGCAGCTTCAGATGCTGCAATGTACTCAGCTTCCGTTGTAGAATCCGCAATGACCTACTTTTTAAAACCTCTCCAGTAAACTGCTCCTCCACTTATCATAGAGACAAAACCAACCTAGGATTTCAAGTCATCCCTATCAGTTTGGAAACCGACATCCGTGTAACCTTTTACACATAACCCAAATTATCCTCCAAACACCAAGAATGAATCTTTAGTCCTTCTCAAATACTTAAGAATATTCTTGACCGTTATCCAGTGACTCTCACCTAGATTGTTTTGATAACGACTCGTCATACTCAAAGCATAAGAGACATCGGGACGGGTGCACATCATAGCTTACATAATCGATCCATCAGCGGAAGCATAAGGAATCGATTTCATGCGTTCAATATTTTTAGGCTCATTAGGAAGCTATGACTTACTCAAAGTGATCCCACTACCTATCGGTAGAAATCCTCTCTTAGAGTTTTTCATATTGAACCGATCAAGAATATTATCAATATAAGCCTCTTGACTCAATGCTAATATTCTTTTGGTTCTATCTCTATAGATCCAGATACTCAAGATGCGCTGAGCTTCTCCCAAATCTTTCATTTGGAAGTGATTTCTCAACCACTCATTTACAGAAGTGAGCATATTTACATCATTCCCAATGAGTAGTATGTCCTCCACATACAAGACAAGTAATACAACCTTACTCCCACTAAACCTCATGTATAAACACGGCTCCTCAACACTTTGAGTAAAGCCATTCTATTTAATAACATTATCGAATCGATGGTTCCAACTCCTTGATGCCTGCTAAGACTATAAATTGATCTCTTTAACTTGCACACTTTGTTAGGATTTTTAGGATCCACAAAACCTTCNCTTGCACACTTTGTTAGGATTTTTAGGATCCACAAAACCTTCAGGTTGTGTCATGTACACTTCCTCTCCTAGAAACCCGTTCAAGAAGGCGGTTTTGACATCTATTTGCCAGATTTCATAATCATGAAATGCAGCAATCGCTAACATAATCCTAACAGATCGAAGCATTACAACATGTGCAAAAGTCTAGTCATAGTGTAAGCCATGAAGTTGAGTGAAACATTTTCCCACCAATCGCGCTTTGTAGACATCTTTATTTCCATCCATGCCAACCTTTATCTTAAAGATCCATTTACACTGAAGAGGTCTAACATCTTTAAGTAAATCTACCAGGTCCCATACCTGATTGTCGTACACGGAATCCATTTCGGATAGCATGGCCTCAAGACATTGTTTGGAGTTGGGACTAGATATAGCCGCTCTGTAGGTTACAGGTTCGTCATTTCTAAAATCTACACGTCTTACTCGTCATCCTGTTCGATAACTCCCAAATATCTATCAGGTTGGCGACTAATTCTTCCTGATCTCCTAGGTTCCGAAGGAATTACAACTGAATTAGATGCAGAAGAAACATCTTCCTATATCATTTTCTTAGCTTGTGCCTCTTGAACTTCCGAAATTTCAAATTTTCTCCCACTCTGTCTTCTAAAAATAATTTTTTTTCTAGAAAGACAGCATCACGAGACAAAAACACGTTGCCCTCTTGATGGTGATAGAAATAATAACCACGAGTTTCCTTTGGATAACCCACAAAGAAACACTTGTCGAATCGGGGAGCTAATTTGTCATCAGACTTTCTTTTGACAAAAGCTTCGTAACCCCATACACGAAGAAAAGACAAGTTAGGGACTTTCCCTTTCCACATCTCATATGGAGTTTTCTCGGATGCTTTAGTCGGGCTTCGATTTAGTGAAAATATTGCAGACAAAAGTGTGAAACCCTAAAATGAGTCAGGTAGCTATGACTGACTCATCATGGATCGACCATATCTAATAAAGTTCGATTCCTTCTTTCAGACACACCATTTAATTGTGATGTTCCTGGAGAAGTCAACTGTGAAACTATTCAACAGCCTTTCAGGTGATTATCGAAGTCGTTACTTAGATATTCCCCTCCACGATCTGATCGTAAAGCTTTGATCTTTCTTTGAAGTTGGTTCTTTACTTCATTCTGAAATTCTTTGAAATTTTCTAGAGCCTCACTGTTATGTCTGATTAAGTAGACATAGCCATATCTACTTAAATCATCAGTAAAAGTAATGAAGTAGTCATAACCCCCTCTGGCTATAATAGTCATTAGTCTGCATCCATCGGCATGTATAAGACCCAAAAACTCACTTGCTCGTGTACTTTTTCCCGTAAAAAGAGTATGAGTCGTTTTACCAAGTAAACAAGATTCGCATATTCCATAAGATTCAAAATCGATTKGCTTAAGAACTCCTGTGGACATGAGTCTCTTTATACGTTTCTCGTTTATATAACCTAATCGACAATGCCGGAGGAAAGATTGATCAGAATCACCTGTTTTAATCCTCTTGTTRTCTATATGATAAACATCTTTAGTTAGATCTAGAATATATATTCCTCCAATTGCTATGTCTTGGCCATATAACAAATTATCATATGAAAATGTGAGACAATTGTTTTTAATTACGAAAGTGAAACCTTCTTTGTCTAAAGGAGAAATGGAAATTATATTCTTACGAAGAGTTGGTATATAATAACAATTATTTAAGTACAACTCTTGGCCTGATCCTAATTTGATTACATATCTTCCTACAGAAACTGCAGCTACTCTAGCTCCATTTCCCATACGTAGGTCAATGTCACTTATTGCTAAATTTCGTACGTTAATTAAACCTTGTAAGTGATTACAAAGGTGTACTACCAGTATCAAAAACCCATGTTGTGGTACTAGCATAGTTTATGTCTATCATATAAATATTGGAAGAAAAAGAGTTTGCTAACGTCACACGTTCAACTACTTTATCGTCCAAACATTCTGGGTATTTTCTTTTGAACCTTGTCTTATCCTTAACACTTAAAGTTAAAATTTATTTCCCAAAACTCCCACTTATTTGTGCATTATTCTCTTCATAAGAGGATCAACATTTGTTGCACAAGTATAAGATTTGGTAGAAAGAGGTTCAACTAAATTTCGCATTGATTCGTCTATTTTAACATCTTTATGGAGATTTGCCTCCCGATTATAATCAATGTAATTTTCCAAGGAAACGCTTTCCAAGGATAAATGCGGTTGAAAATAATGAGAAATAGATTAATCGCTGTTTGGTGTCATTGCTAGATAAAAACTAAAAAAACGGAAAAAGGAAATATTAACATTTATCGTTAAAACTACTCGAGAAACAATTTCAATTGAGTTTAAAGAAATAAACATTAATACAATGATCTCTCACCTAAATTATGTAAATGATCTCGAGATCTGTCTC
>VHZZ01004692.1:10355-26361 GCA_009801015.1 Silene noctiflora | reverse complement strand
TATATATATATATATATAATCCGGAAACCAATGGACTTCAATTTAATTAAATAAATCCATATAAATTAATTATACTATATAGTTTTTAATCGATAGCGTTGTATGATAGACCTTACCAAGGGATTTCAATGTAAATATTATATAGTTTTAGATGAAATATAAATTTAGAGAATACCAGAATATTGTGATTTCCTTAAAATAAACATGTCCTAAATATGAGTATTAATTAGTATAAAAATGTTATATAAGCCTCTTAAAATTGCATGCCTAACAATATTAGCAGCGAGCGGGAGTAGTGAAAGTAATAGAAGTAACAACAAGAGTATGGTTGATTCGCATTAGTACATTGACAGGTCCACGATGTCGTTTTTGGTTGGGGATTTTTCTCGTGCTCCCTTTACTACGATATTGTTTTTGGTCGTACTAAAGTGAGACACACTTTGGTTGTTTCAGTTCTGTTATCACATGATCCATGTGTGTGTGTTTTTTTTTTATGTTGTAGGTCGGCAAATTTATCTGTTTTGTATTTTACTTACCTTATTGTAGGGAGGACACCACTAACTATGGCATTCATTTTTATTAACGACATGTGGCAAATCGGTGGTACTTGAAGGGGATTAAAGACAAGTGCTAGCGAGCGTTAACAAGGCAGCGATGTATCCTTTTGTTTACCGCTCACTTGTACTTGTATTTTGAGATACAGTAATATAGTTTGGTGTATTATGTAGACATTGTATATGTTGTAATTTAAGTACGGTGTTGTTTGTTTTTAAACCGTTATTTAGTGAACTTCGCAGCTATGCCTCAAAAGTCTTGAAATTTACGCAAGATTTTCGTTGCTTATTTTAAATTCTCACTTATGATCTTTAAAATATATTCCCTCCATATATACTCCATGTGCTCCTCTCTTTTCAATAAAATACTCCTCACATGTATTTAAGAAAAGAGGAAACACTTAAACTAGGAGGGACTAGGGAGTATTTGTTCTTCCCATTTGACTTTTTTAGGTCAAAGTTATCAAACTTTCAAACTTTGACCTTGAATAAATTGAACAATAAAAAATATTAAAATATAGAACTTAAATATTTAGATTTGTCATTAACCAATCTTTCACAAAGTATATTTTTCAACAAAAGAAAGTAAATACATGTCGAAAACTAAGGTCAAAATTATGTCTTAAAGACCGCGTAAAGTCAAATGTGAAATGGAGGGAAATAAGATTTTTAATCCATATGCAAACCCTAATTTTTCACAAACAAAAAAAAGATGACATTTTAAGAATATGAATAAGGGTTAATGGTTGAGATCCTAAACTAGGGCTGGACTTGGATTTGGTAACATTCAAAATAATTCACCACACCACCCTAACACCCTTGAATCATCAAAGCACTCCAGACTAGCTTAGAACACTCTCATTAAGCAAAAAAGGGCACCAATACGCATCAATGTATTGCAATTGTCGAAAGAAAAACCAGAGCCGCGGGAAGAGGGAAGCGCGCTGAAAATAGACATGGAGATGACAGCATGTTAGATCAGGCCAAATCCAAATAAATTCTTCAATCCCTTCTGAACATTTTGGTACGCATGGAAGAATAAATTGAGACTCATTTAGATAAACCTAGCAACAGTGTGTACCATTTCCTCAGCATCACAAATTAAGTAGAATGAAGTAATCAAAGTTCTGCCATGTGCTTTAAAATTTCACAAATTCGAATTTGTGACGGATATTTTTCATCAGAAGCTTGTGACCTCTCTTTTTCCACTTGGAAACCTTAAAACAGGAGCTGTTAAGAGTAGCTAGCAGAGTATCATCACCGAAGAATTACAGTGTAAATATACAGAGCTTATACGTTTGTAAAACCCCTCCACAAAGTAGAATCAATCAAATCCTGAACAGAGGAAAATCTCAGTGAGTGTGAAATAAGCATCTCAATATTACAAGGAGCTACGAGGATTGACAATTTGTACTAATGAAGCAGAGCAACGGATCCTAATCCAATAATCCTCCCAGGTCACCTAAGATGAAATCGTCATTGAATGATAATGAGTAGGAAAAAAAAAAGGAAAATACATTAAAAAATACCTCCCGCGAAAATACATTAAAAAAATACCTCCCTCAAATTCACAAATACGTCTTGTGTGTGTGTGCGCGCGCGCGCTGTGAGCGAGTAAAATTTCCAAAAGTTGTGTGCAGACGAAAAAACAAGTAGACGTATTTCTAGTCCTGAATTCAAATGAATGAAACTCGCAAGTTTTCAAAAAAAAACATAGGAAAAAAAAATAGTAACCAAAATGTTAAAATAAACAAAATAATAATTTTGAAAAATCAAGTTATATGCTCAAAAGATACAATTCACATATCAATGTGTGCAATTTAGATCAGCAAACAATAGACCACAAAATATTTGAAATAGAACAGAAATCTACTGGATAAGGCATGCAATAACCTCATCAATTTCATAATGGACGTTTCATTAATGGTAAAGCAGGTAATGGGAGATGAAAAGTTCGGAGAAAATGTTTAAATGAAAAAAGTCACAGATATGTAGCCTAGATTTTTTCAGCGCAACTACAGAAATGCAACGAATTTTAGAACATTACCTGCTAGTCTCCTAAAGCAGATACCAGCTGCTTTTCCAGCTTCAGCCCAATCTTGTGCCGCTTGAACCAAAGCATAAATGAGGTCCCAACTAATCACTTCTACAATAATGCCCTCCTATCCACAATTGAATGCAAGTCACTTCATTACACCATACTAAAGAAATCAATAAAGTGGCCTCCCGTGCACAGCACGTCAGCACTTCCATATGACGATTGTAGGTTCCATTAAAACCCAGTGTACAATCAGATTTTGTTCAAAGGACATCTGTACATCAGCTTTCTTCCCTTGTACAAACCAGGAGAATAGGCTGATGATCACATCCCAAAATTCCTATTATATAAATCCCCTGACTTTGACATTTGAAATTTAGAATCTTCATAACCACTATGGAACTTGTTAAATCCCAGTCTATCGTTTCTAAGGAGCTCTGCTATGCCTACGTCATTGGGAGATTGCATTTCACTCCATCCATCCCAAAGGCCATTGGAGACCACGGTATTTCTAGGTTGCTGAAGAGAACATTGTGAGAAGGGGGTAACATTGTTAGCTTGTGGCTGCTCCATATATCGATAGTTAAAACGATAAGCTTCATTAGGAGGAGATAAGTTATCTCTAACATCGGTGTATCTAACATTCTGATGAGGGGATATAGATCTTTGCATCAGAAACTGAAGTCTCAAATCCTCCTTAAAACCAGGAGCCTGTAAATGGAAATTTGGCCTCATGTCCGCGCTTAAACTGTTAGCTCCTGTAGGAAGCCGCCCTTTACCAACTGCCAAAATAGCTGGGTCTATAAATTCAATATCATTTGCAGGACTCGTGTTTCCATTAGACGAGGGCTGATAAGAATTTCTAAAGAACGAGGATTCTTGCATTTGGTTTCCTGCAAAGATAGAAACCAAAAAGGGCAACTACCTATAGAGTTGAGATAAAAAGACAGGAGACAGGCATAGAAAGCAAACTTTTCCGCAGGTTTTCTATCTAAAAGGACTTCCATACTGAAAAAAAAAAAAAAAAAAAAAAAAAAAAAAAAAAAAAAATGACAAGGAAGACTAAAAGAAGATGCAGATACCAACCCGGGTTTAAAAAGTCCCTCTGATCACTTCTCTCTTGTGATGAAAATCCTGGTGGAGGAGGCATACTTGGTGTAGTGAATCCCGGAGGAGCTGAAATCTGAGATCTTAACGCTGATTTCAATAGCAGCAACAGTTGTCAGACTCTTTTATTATTAGTAAGAAAATAAAAAAGCAGATGCAAGTCCAAGTATATCATTATACTATCGACAAACTAATTTCAATCAAGGTATGCATGCAATAAAATTAAACTCGACAGTGCAACACGACCAGACAGGGGATGTTACGCACAAAAGAGTTTGCTGGACGGAAAAGCAGAAGGCTCACCTACAAGATTATCTGAAAGCTCCATATTACAGTGAGGGATTCCAAAACCATTGCCAAGTCTATCTAGATATGGATCTCTATTTTCAACAAACCCCTGACCAAAAGCGGGGTTGATTGTAGTGTGACCATTATTGACAAGTGTAGGCTCACTATGAAACGAATGATTCCTGGAGTCTTCTTGTCTCGCAAAAGAAAATCTGGATTGATTGCTAATCTGACATTTCCAAGAATTTACCGATTTGATCGAGCACTCCTGTTTATCAGTGAACAACTTGGCAAGATTTTGAGGAGATGTCAGAGAATCATCCCAGGAATCAAGGTCCAAGGACAAAATATTTGATATTATGTTGCTCTCTCCCATGTCCAAAGCCAGTTTTGAGTCAATATGGACTACCTCATCATCGGATCGCCACAAATGATTCCTATGTATGCCATTTAGCAATGAATTATCCGGAGCAGAAGTCTGATTCACAAAATGCTGGAGAAATTCATTGGATGAGACAGATGCATTGGGTAGATTTAATCCTAATATATCTTCTGAAACCCTATTTACATTTGGTGGATTTACAGTAGAATTGCCTGTGGACTCGGCATCTAACTGCAGTTGTAAAGGAGCCCTTGAGTGATTTAAAATATGAGGAGATGACGCTTGTCCGGGTGGCTGACTAACTATAGCATCTCTTAGTCTTTGACTATCAAAATCACCTTCAGTTTCAGAAGTCATATTTTGTACTATGGTAGGAGATTGTACATCTGATTTCAAATTGTGAAACTCTGTTGTAGCAGTCAAAGAAGCACCTGAACATTGTTGATGTTTTTCAGATTCGTGCCATTGTAAACCCAGATCTCTATAAGAGATGAAATTATCCAGGCTCAAACCAATAGGCCCAAGGACTGCTGAATAGTCACCATTTGGTTGTTTATCAACACTAACAGACGACAATCCATTCGGAAGATTTTGAATATTTATATCTACAGTAGAACTTTCCTGTTCACACTCGATAGACGGACAAGGCTGTTTATCAATAGAGTACGCAGTATTCTGTGGCATACTACCTTCCCCTTCATAACAAACTGTTTCTAATGAGTCATGCTGGTTTGTTGATATCACAGCTGGAGCTGTAGAAGATGTCTCTGAAACACTTGTTTTAGAACTAAAACCTGAGCGTTGTTTGACAGTAGCCAAAGCATCCATTTTACATTTGGTATGCCTTGTGTGAGTTGCTTCATCGATATCGTTGCTCTTCCCAATATCACTGGCTAAGTTAGAAGTTTGTGGAGTACCGGAAACAACTGCATCAATCACTGGTTGGCCAAGCAACATTTGAGCCTTCTGTTTGGTTGGTCCATTTGAAGTAGCTAAACTTGCTGCAGGCGTATTGCAAGTGGACGCCCGTGCTCCCCTGATATTACAAGCAATACACTAATCAGTCAATTCTAGATTTTGTCCTCTTGTAGTTAATTCATGATCTAAGATAAATGAAAATATAAATATTTTATTTATTTTCAGCAGATATTTAACAATGAAAATTAACAAAATGCTACGGACTATACTCTAAGAGAAAATCATTTCAAAACCAACACTCGTTATGCATAATAAATGTCCACAAGCAAAATGTAACACAACTATGTTGAACAGCGAACGAAATCTTCGTCAAGCTAGCCTGACCAAACATATCTTTGTACGAACCAAAAGCTTGACAAAAATTTGGGGATGCAACAATTGAAAAACAAAGGAAAGCCAATGACAAACATTTCGTACAAACAAATGAGTACCATGAAGCTGCCAGGGGAAGACCGCCAGATTTACCAGAACTGCTATAGGGGGGCGAACCTTTTGTGATGTTAACTGAATTCTGCAAGCCATGTAATCAAGATTAGTTTTTTTCTGTTTTGTGCACAAGTTATCGCACCATCTTCAAACTTTTGACTTAAACAGCATAAAATAAAATACTGACATGTCTCCCATTAATTAAAAACAAGAATAAAACAGAAAAATATATCAATATGTATGCCACAAACAATTGCCTTTATGAAATGTAGACCACAGCCAAAGATCAGAATAATGAGGAAAAAAAAAGCTAAAACCTTGAGGCGAAATCCTTACATTTGACGAGCTTTTGACCACAGGTTTCCCTGTCACAGTAGAACTATTATCGCAATAATCATCAGCTGGAGATGGCAAAACATTTCCTGAACGTCGTTGCATGTTATTAATGACCCCAGTAATTTGTTGAACCCTGCTCATTATAATGGAAAAATAAAACAGGGAGTCTTAGACAACAATAAAAGAATGGCACCAAGACCACACTTATGGGCCAAGAAAAATTCAACGTATACAATTGGTTCTTAAAATGTATGCCTACAAGTTTCAATCAGTCCAGCTGCAGAGTTCTGCACAACAAAACTATAATAATTTATGATGCAAGTCAATACAAATTAAGAGGTTATAATAAAAGGAAAAATGTATTCAGTGCCTCAGAATGTATGCAGTAGGCAAGAAACAACCAAAGAATCGAAAAATAAAACAAAACGTTTAATTACAAAAGCTCTAGCAGCAGATGGGTACATCCAACAACGCCAACATTTGTTCTGGCAATTTATTACACAAAATAAAAGGGAGTAATAACCAAATAGTTTAGCCACATCCCCCACCCCGCCAGTGGGATCAAATATCATTTCACTGGATCGGTCGTCCATTTCCTGATCTTGGTCATTATGGCATTAATACGGTTGATATTGCCGCAAAATGTGGTTGTAGTAACCTTCAAATCTTTTACAAAATGACCACGAAGAAATGCTGCGGCACAAAATGTAATAGCACAATACATGTCCAATGCTTCTCTTATGACTTTAAGTAAGCACTAAATGAATGAAACTGCGAAGTACATAATTACAAGAGCTAGACTAGACAACAAATAAGAAGGTAAGACCTATGGAAATCACTGGACTACACACATATCCCATTCAAATCAAATAAAGTATTGAGAAAATCATCGAAATTATCCTTCAAAGGGCAGGACTACAAGCATATCCCGGTCGAACGACAAAGTATTAAGAACATCGGAACTACCCTTCAAAGGGCTACCGCCTACGGCAAGGTAAGTGTATGTACGCAAATAGCTCAGATATTGTTACTTGTCACGCTATTTCCGGATGACCCACAATTAAATGGTGAAGGAATAGCATTGAAAAAGAACCACTTCATATTACAGAAGCACACAGTTTGAGAGCACCATTAGTTCCGTCATACTCCGCAGACCACAGCAAACAAATGGTGAACCTTGGCCCCATTGAAATTGGAAACGTCAATCACTATGCTCAAATATCCTAAAAGACCGTGCCTTGTATCAAAACTAAATGTACTACTAGCAACCAATACACACCTTGAGTATGCTGATATAATTTCATCTTTATCTTTAGTGAAGCTATCCTCTGTTGACCCAATCTCATGCAAGTACAGACAATCAGGATTGGTGCAGGGCTGGTTAAACAATATAACCGTGTGAATTTTAGAAACAACTTTCAATTACTTAAAACTTCCAAGGAAATGTAGATGTCCTACCACACTTCTCAGCCATGCATGACAGTATTTTGTTGTCCCAAAACATGCCCTGTAAAACAAAGCTACTTTCAAAATGAGAACAAACAAACTGTACAAATGTGCAAAGAAAGACACTATATCTGAGGCCTTTGCTGAGGTTACTTCACTTGCAAGTTGCAACCTACCTTAATGGTCTACCATCCAAGATAAATGCATGAACTGACTGAATACAGCGAACAGCTTCATCTTCCCTTGCATATGTTATATATCTGAACACCAATATGACACATGGCATATAAACGTTCATCATCATTTTTCATCAATAATAACATCCAACAGCTTTGCATAGCCACTTCAGAATAGTGGGTTCAGCCAAGGAAATCACCTATAAGAACATCTGGCCTAAATCAAAACACTGAGTATTTTAGTACTCCCTCCTATTCAAGGTTTTCTTTCCTATTTCCGTATTGGGCTTATTCGACTTTTCCTCCCTATTTCCTTTTTCAGGAAGCTTTGTTTGGTCCAAAATCAATTGCATGTGGGGTAGTGTGTTTTGTGCGGTCCAAATTCACTTCCTTATCCTAGTGCAATAAAGAAAGGGTTGCCACTCTGCTGCGTATGGCCCGATTTATGAAGGTGCCCAATAAAAACGTGAGTATTTCAGTATTTGAGAATTTATGAAAGGCTCTCAACCAAACAGTGGGAATTTAAAACTCAGAGAAAAAGGTACTCTTAAGCCTCTTTCTTTAATATTAGACCTTTACAAAAATAAGTACTTGAGGATTTATCAAAAGTTCTCAACAAAAGCAGTGAGTATATTTCAGTATTTGAGGATTTATGAAAGGTTATCAATCAAACAGTGGGAATTTAAAACTCAAAGAGAAAAATTATTTTTAACCCTCTTTCTTTAATATTTTCAATGTGTGGCGTCATCTTTATCCATAGAAGCTTCTCACTCTAAATCAAACCACGAGATGAACGGATTCTAAAAAGCAAGACGTACAGAAGCAGCACTAATCCTAGCCAAGGAAAGTGGCACTGAAGTTCTCACGGTGGAAGTAGGCAAGACATGCAAGAACACATGCAGACTGACAAACGGAATTAGCAACTACGAACATATTAGAATGTCAGAACCATACTATACATAAACTCCTAAGATACCATACGTGTGGGCAATCCATCAACTTTATAAACAATATAATATGGAAGGCAAAAAGAGAGAGAAAGAAGAAAGAGCTACAGACAACATAGTTTTTGACTTACACACTACATGTATTGTTCGCAAACTGTTGGATAGTGCCAGCTGAAGTACGGGATATGGACACCTTAGAGACCTTCCCGTACTGGCCAAAATACTCTTTACGTTGCAGAAGCTGCTCAAGTATATAACGTTAGAGAACAGACACGATTAACTACGAAATCTACAACGGACCATAAAAATCAGAGGGAAGTGGAGGGAGAAGATGTTGAGATGAGACACCACCAAAGCGCTTACATCTTCATCAGCAAGATCAAGTGGCAAACCAACAATGTAGACAAGATTCCTCTGAATAACACGAACACTAGTTAGCTGTTTCCTGCTTTCAGATGTTTTAAATTTGGCTTTGTGTGTCTTGTGCTTTTTTTCAATGCCAACTTGTGCAACCAACCTTTAGCAAAAAAATTGAAGAAAGAAGCATCAATACATGGTGAAAGATCTGTTGGTAGGAAGGGTTAGGGAAGCGTTAACAGAAGTATAAAACATTTTCATAGCAAAACAGGCCACATGAAAGTGAAGCAAAGTACAACCTTTCACAGTTGGCCGCTGTTGCAACTATTCTTTCCTTATCGTACGGAGTTCGGCAGGCAGGGCACCGTCCTTCTGTCTCATCCTTCTCAGCCATTTCCATAATATGATGCCAGCACCATACACAAACCTGAACAAATGAATTATGTCATATGACAAATAAGATTGATTAGAATTGACAAGTACTGGACCTACGCCAGAAATGACCTCAGAACAGTTCAACTGATTGACAAAAAAAAAAAAGAGAGGACGGGGCACCTATTTAAAAATTTCTTGCAAGTAAGATTACCAAGTTGTCACTTTAAACTTTCTTGCATCAAATCAGAATGAGTTAAATAGAAAAGAAAAGAAGTGTATGTGGATCAGAAAGAGCTTAACCTCGTAGCCACATCTGCACGGCTTCAATTGTTGATCAGTCACATCCATCTCCTCAGCACAGAGAGGACAGGTCTTGTCACCCTCATCACTCATGGTTGCTCCTTGAAAAATCTGATAAGAGAATAAAATAAAGAATAGAAATCAAAATGAGTAAGATGCAACAAACAGAGATGCTAAAGATGAAGAAATCGGAGGAAATATTAATATTAATATTAATATTAATATTAATAAGGGATCTAAGAATAGATGAATAATTAAAAAGTAATAATATGAATTAATAATAAGAAGAAAAAGGAAAAGGAATAAAAGTAGCGAGAGACTTACAGTACAGTGCGTAGGAAAAGAGACGCACTGAGAGAGAGAGAGAGAGAGAGATAGAAGACTGATTGAATCTGGTGCGAGCGAGAGAAAGAGAGAGAGGATGAGAGGTTGAGAAACGCGAAATGGCGAAATAGAGAGAGAGACAATTAAACGATGTGCTTAATGAAACTCAAAAATAAATCAACATAAATCCTCACTTTACTAAATGATTAGAAAAATTTTGGAGTTTCCCCGCTTAAAATGTATATATATATATATATATATATATATATATATATATATACACATATATATATACATATATATATATATATATATATACATATATATATATATATATAATGTATTTCAATATCTTAAATAATAAAACTTCCATAATTGGGCTTAATATTTTCACTCATATTATTAAACAATTTCTTCATATACGTTATATATGGATAAAAAAGAATTATAAGTTGTTTATGTTAGATTGACAAACCTTATTTTTTACAAATAACTTTTCTGGAAAAAAAAAAGTCTCGCATGAACTGTTAATTTTATTAGGGCTAAAAATGTTAATTTTTTCTTTCGACCACCTAATAATTCAGATTGAAAATTGTTAGTTTTATAGGTAACTACAACTACTTTAATTGTTAAAATCTATATATAAAGCAATCTAAAAAACCGCGCTTTTGCGCGGGATCTACCCTAGTATTAATAACAAATGACTTAATACACGAATGACGAACTTTTTTTATGGAGGGAAAAAGCAATCGGGTCACTCGGGTTCAATCAGATTCGGGTTGACTAAGGTTTCGCTCTAGTCGTTATCGTGTCGGGTCCCATGATGGTCAAACACCACCACCTTCAAACGAAATCGGTCCTCTTTCTCTTTATTATTTCGGGAACATTTGTCACTCGCGTTAAATTACGCAACGACAAATACGAAAAATGGAGTTGAATTGATAATAGTACATGCAATTATACATGTAGGTGATGATTTGTATACGATTGATCAATTGGTTGGCTTAATTGTGTTGGGAAGGCAAAAAGGTAGACTTTCTCTACTCAATGCTTGGGATTCATGTGTTTATGTGTTTATTGTGGCTATTAGTGAATTGTGACAATGAGTCTTGATATTTTGATGGAGGATTATGTGTTGTGTATGAAGGATGTAATATTGGATGCGATATCATTGTGAGGATTGACTTGACATTAGACTTTGTTTGTTGAGGGACCGGTACGGGTAGCCGAGTTCCTTGGGCACCGTCATATGCGGAGGTACACCTGTTGAGTCTCCCCTTGTGGGCCCGCCACAAGAGGGGTGTGCACATTATTTATGATCAGGGGAGTGTACATGGTCGACCACGTTCGCCGTGTTATTTGAGTACCACTTGTTGCCGTGAGACTTGTAGCACACTTGTTAGGGTCAGCTTGTGAGCTATAGCACGCGCCTGGGTCCTTTGAGCCTTGTCGATCGTTTGTGTTGTGAGTCTGGATAATTATTACATGTTGGTTGTGGAATAGGATGATGAGAATGGTTTACGTTTAAGTCTTGCATCGAGGTTATTTGTCTACGATATAATGTTCATTGTCACTTTTGAGGTTCACTTGTGTACGGATTGCTCCCTACTCAACCATGTCGTTGACTTACGCGTTTCTTGTGTAAAAACTATTTTCAGAACTATTTATCGTGATCCATATGATATTTCCGGTCGTGTGGTGAGTAGTGGTGTGATTGGTATGCCTTGGATAGGATGCCGCTTGGCACTATGTACGGGATTGGTTGCATTACGACTCAGTATTGTATCATGTTAGGTGCATGTTCTAAAATAGGGTTGTCACATCATTGTATACATTTGTACCTAAATAATCTTTGTACACCTGAATTTACTTTATAAATGATGCTTAAAACCTATATTTATGGTTATGGTACACTATGCCTAGGGAAACCAAGATGGTAATACTTCCATTGGCTCAGATATGCTTCGTTGGAGGAATCCGGGCGAATGTGGGTGTTACAAAGTTGTATCAAAGCGAATGATCTTGAAGACAACCTAAAAGAACTTAGAGAATCAAATAAAATGAACCCAATGGAGGACAAGTAGGAGTCCGGATGATTTTGAATGAAAATGTGCCCTCACTTCAAAATCTCGACTTTTATGTCCCCACCAATAACCGCGCAGGATAGTCTATAAGGGGTGACGAATGGATGATTGTTTGAAATTGTATGTGGATGAAATGTGACCTATGTGATAAAGTGATTGTATTGAGGTGCAATTAAGATATACTTTTTCTTCTATACCTTGGATTGTGTGATGCTTGGAAATTAGAGTACTTGGGTAAGAATATGAAATTGAGTAACTCATGCGAAGCCACATGTGTTCTAGTGTATATATATGTGAAGTTCAATGCTATGATAAATTGGAATGTGATTGTGATGATCGAGAGAGTCGTTGTCCACTCAATCAAACAATATTAATATTCCAACAAACAACTAGCAAGTGTGTAAGTCGGAGTCGATCCATGGAGGATGTGCTTTGGGTTCTAAGTTTATCTATCTCAAAATGTGTAGGTGACACTATTAAAATTGGGTTTGTAGTCTAAACTAATGAAAACAAGTAACAACAAGAAATAGATCAATAAAAGGGGAAAACTAGGAAGATCGGGTTCATATGGGTGACTAAGGTAACTAGTAGATTGGGTCTCATTGTAACATGCACCCCCATTTAAGTAGAAGCTTTATCAAGATATTTCCGATTAAATAAGAGTGTCACCATCTCAGTTTCCCGAGGCAATGATACAGATTAACAAACCAGATGCTTTATTGTTAAAACTACCTCTCAACTAAGGTGTCTCAACTGTTTACAAACCAAGTTAACTGAAGTATAAATAAATTACAACCGAACTACAAATACAACGACATAAGCTAGGTGACGACTCAGGGTGGCAACTCTAGACTCGATGTCCATCTCGTAATGCTCCCCATCCAAGCATAGCAACCAACAGCAACAACTGAACCTGCTTATCATACTGATCCCCATTCAAGTGGAAATGATTGAATGGATCAACACAGGCCACCCCGGAAATAGGTGACAATTTGACACAAGAGACACACGGTCAACTCATGCTAACATTAATAATAAATGACATAGTATGATGAATACAACGCAATGCATTAGAACTGGAACAATAGAAACTGATCAACATATTCACGAGATAGCTCAGTATAATGATAATTTCGCCTGGTTTACCATCCACCACAATCTCGCCTGCAGGCTTCTCACACAATATATTTCATAAGAACGCAGTCATAATTTCTCATAGCAACACAATAATAAATCCAATCAACATATTCACGAGATAGCTCAGTATAATGATCGTCGCATCACAATATAATATTCAAAGGCTTAACAATAAGACCGTCACAATATGACATATTACTCAAATGCTCAGTATAAGACCGTCATAATTAAATGACCACCACAATACTTGGTATAACAATCACCTCAGCAAGATGTATATATTAATACAAGACAAATAACTTCTTAGCACGAGTTGAGTAGGGAAACCTACCTTTAAGCAATACTATAACCACAAGAAATCAATTATCGATCCTTCATGAATCCATCACCTATATAACATAACTATGCGTAATTACCACATTCTCCATCAATTAAACATGCACATAACTCAGACTCATCATGCTTGAAAGGAATCTCAACTTAGAGGACAAACCCGACTTTTCCCGATTTTCCAAAACCGGACAGACTCTCTATAAAAGGCATAACTAATTCCAGAAAAATACAATCGAAGCAAGGCCAATTGGGTTGGAACCCCCTGACTCTTAGCTACAACTCTTATCTGAAGCACTTTTCTCAAATTCCAAATTTATCAAAGGTTTCCAAACTGATTTTCAAAAGCTGACAGAGTCCGTCGCACAAAAAGTAAAGGTTCATAAAACAGGTTTTAAATATCATTTTTCAGAAATTCCAAGTTCTATTGTCATCTAGACTCTTCAGTAGATGTATAAAAAAGACCTCGCACTCAATCGACATGTAAGTTAGGGTTTCAAAACATTTTCCACAACACATCAGATTCGTGGACTTTTCGGCGACAGGTTCATAAATAAATCACCCAGGACAAACCGTATGGTAGATCGCTACGAAAGTTTATATGAAGAAACTAGACTTGGAATAAACATGGTTCTCTTTACAAACGTTTCTTAACCGACGAATTTAAGACAGAGAAAGCAATCGAACAACACCATCTAACAAATCTGTAAATTGCTGTAACTATTCTAATCAACCTAACCCTAATTGATGATGATGATGATAAAGATGATGATGATGCACGACTCTCTAAGTATATTAAGATAGCCTAGAATTATACCTACGGTAAAAGGATGAACAATTGACTGAAAGATCGTCTTAGAAATTCGTGCCCTAACCCCGTGTTGTGTCGCGCCTCTTCGTCGCTCCTCCCCTCTTGTTTTTATTTTTTATTTTGTTTTGTGTTTTGTAAAATGAGGAAAAGGTATGTAGTATAGTTTGGATGCTTATATATCCCGATCCCATTAAGACAACTTAAGTAAATTCCGACTCACACATCAACTCCTCCCTTCGGCCCACACCCGACTCACTTATCATACATAAAACAACATATGTAATATATTAGTAAACCAAATTAATATAAACGATAATAAATAATAAATAATAAATAATAATACGTGGTATTACAGTCTTTCCCCCGTAAAAGGAACTTCGTCTCGAAGTTCGCATCGCTCTCAAATCACAACTTATCCAAAACATCACTCAGACTGTCACAATTGTCTACAAATAATAGTAATTAACATGGTACTGACATGTAGTATTACATTCCATCCCCTTAAAGAAACTTCGTCCCCGAAGTTGACTCAATCAAGCTACGCAAGCAAAAACTCACATGTATAATACACTTCCGAATAACAGGTCTGAAACATAGATCATCGTTCACTGTAAATTCACACCGCTGAATACTAACCACGCGTAATGCTCTACCCCCGAAAAGAAAATTTACGTCCTCGGAACACTTCTCATTTAAACAGATACTGTATTTTTATTGTCGATCTTGTACACAACACAAGGGGTGAGTGAGATGGAGGTGAACTTGCAAAATAATATTTTCATCTCAATATCAATGTAAAACTCAGAAATCTTGGTCTCTCTGACCCGTAGTAATAGCTTGGTGCATAGGCCTCTTTCAACATGAGAACTCAATCCTCCTCCCAATTCAGTATCCATACTGTTAACCATTATGTTGCACCTTCACTTACTCATCCACGAGTTGTGGTCAAGGGATACAACACTTGAATATAGTTATCAACATGATCCTCAGTTTGCTCATTACAAATCATCACTTACCATCTCATAACATACTCAGTAAAAAAACAACAACTGTCTACCAGTGTACTCAAACAATTGTACATGTCACCAATATTTAATATAACAGAATAGCTCGTCCCTTATTTGTACATCGTATCCACACAAGTAGCGTAAAGTATAAAAGCAAGTTCACTACCTTTCATATTTAACGATTAGTCAACAAGATGGTTACCTATTATAGGCAACATCGCACATTCACCATGTACATATAGACCGTTCACAGAAGGGATTTATTAGCTAAGTAAGAATATACATATGTCTAGTGGGTCACATGAACACATATATCGACACACGACACAGATGATTAACACATTGATCATGCTTGTCAGACGATTTACTTATGCCTCTAACCATCCAATGTTACATAAATGTGATTTATGTATTCCTCATACTTTAACATCTTTCACATCATATTTATTTAGTCACTTTAAATTACATGCCAACAACTTAACAAGCCATAATCCGTCACATAAGGTCGATGTACAAGCTCACATATCATATTTAACTCATTCATAGTAGATCATAAACAATCAAGTCATGTTACTAAGCAAAATGCAAATTACATATCGCTAG
>VHZZ01004691.1:62337-74923 GCA_009801015.1 Silene noctiflora | reverse complement strand
TATATATATATATATATATATATATATATATTAGTTGTATTGAAGCTTATTAATTTTTTATGTCTTTGTTAAGATTTTTCTTTAGCGTTTTTAAAAATTAAACAAATGAAGCATGAAGGAAAATAAACGATACGCAGTACAAAATTTGGATGGAAAAATTACATCTAATAAAATCGTGCTTGCTAATAATTAGGAAACAAAGTGCGGAATTCATTGACGAATTCACAGAAAATATCTCTTTCACCTTGAACCCATTCAACCGTGTCGTCTTCCCATTCCAACGGAACTGTCCCGAACTCATAATTACGACGGTGTACGTACAAATACGACACTCGTCCACGGTCATCTTTATTAGCAACCCATAAATACGGGCCCAAAAACATATTATCGGTATCATACCAGAGCCTTAAAGCGTCATTGTTATAAAAATATCGTTCAAGTTTGCGAGCTTGACGGAAGCATTCCCGATCCTCACCACTGCCAAACTCTATTAGGGCGTAACCCTTGAACGACCCATCAGGCGAACGAGCTGGGTGGATAGCTTGAACCAAGTTCAATCCGGCATCCCAAATCATCCCTACTAACCAGTTAAGGTTATAAGAGAGTATTCTCTTACCATCCCTGTCCTCTATGTATGGGAGATTGTGAATGATACATATGAAAGATTTGACATACATAAATCTAAATGGGGGTATGGAACCTTTAATAGGTTCGCACGATTCTTCATCATATTCGAAGAAAAATCCTACATCAGATGAATAAGCCGACATGATGAATATATGGTTTGAATAAATAATTTGATATATTAAAATAAGACTTTAGATTACTGTGTATATTAGAAGTTTAATTAGAGGTCTTATTTATATAGGAGTTTAATAAGAGTAGTATTGGAAACGGTAAAAATAAATATAGTAGATATGAGTTTATTGGAAACGGTATAAATTAAATACTCATTATTTGAATATGATTTGACAATTGCATGCTCGTTATGAAACGTTTTAGAGTATAGATATTACTTTTTAATTAATTAATTAAAATTATTTACAACGGTTATGGAAACCAGTTGTTAAATTCAACAAATAAAAACGGTTTTACAAAAAACGTTGTCAAACGGTATTGTAGAAACCGTTACCGTATTACACAATTTAACAACGGTTATACGAAAACCGTATTACATATAACAACGGTTTTGTGTCAACCGTTGTCATTTTTTTCCACTATTTATGATTTTAACCAATGCACGCCTTTTTATTAGAAACGGTATAAATAAGAGTTGTATTGGAAACGGTATAAATAAATATAGTAGATAGGAGTTTATTGGAAACAGCATAAATTAAATACCCCGTATTTGAATATGATTTGACAAATGCATGCTCATTATGGACTGTTGCAGAGTAAAGATATTAATTAATAATTAATTAATTAAAATTATTTACAACGGTTATGGAGAACCCGTTGTCAAATTTAACAAATAAACACGGTTATACTGAAATCTTTTTCAAATTCAACAATGGTATTGTAGAAACTGTTACCGTATTACACAATTTAACAACGGTTATACGAAAACTGTTGTCACATTAAGACATATAACAACGGTTCAGTGTCAACCATTGTCATTTTTTCCCACTATTTATGATTTTGACCAATGCACGCCATTTTATTGTAAGCGGTATAAATAAGAGTTGTATTGAAAACGGTATAAATAAATATAGTAGATAGGATTTTATCGAAAACGGTATAAATTAAATACTCAGTATTTGAATATGATTTGACAAACGCATGCTCATTATGAACTGTTGCAGAGTAAAGATATTACTTTTTAATTAATTAATTAAAATTATTTACAACGGTTATGGAGAACCCGTTGTCAAATTTAACAAATAAACACGGTTTTACTGAAATCGTTATCAAATTCAACAGCGGTTTTGTAGAAACCGTTATCGTATTACACAATTTAGCAACGGTTATACGAAAACCGTTGTCACATTAAGACATATAACAACGGTTCAGTGTGACACCCCGCGATAGAAAGACACTAAAGCTAATAAATTGCACCGGAAATACGAAATTTTTAAAACTTTTAAAGTGTAAAACGCGAAGCATATAAAACAAATACGATCACATGTGACACCCCGCTATATACCGACACTAAATTAATACGCAAAAGCGAATAGAAGCAGCGGAAATACGAGATTTTAAAAACTTTTAAAGTCCAAAAGCGAAGCGTCATCATCAACAAAAGCGTAAGGTAAAAGCANCAGAACGAATCTGAGGTAACCAATGCAAATGATATGCAACAATAATTAATCATCCCAGAACGAATCTGAGGTAACCAATGCAAATGATATGCAACCATAATAAATAATAATTACTAACCAATTCATATCAGACACAAAGCTGAGGCATCCAAAAATAATCATAAAAAGTCACCCAATAATCCAACCAATTCACATTACTTAATGAATTTCACCAGTCGTTAATAATAATACGAGTTGAGTAGTTATCCTACCTTTTCATTAAGTACTCCAATAAAAGCAAATCCTCGTAAAACAACTAAAACAATGTCCTTCCCAAACCGCAGCCTAAAACAAATAATAATTAACTACGAATACAAATCACATCTCATATACTATTATTATAAAATTATAAATTATTAATTATCGTTTACGTAATTATCGATTTAAAACCGATTCAACAACAAGGCCAAAACCCGACTCAATAACTATACAAACCCATATACACATACATGGTTGAAAACATGTCCAACCATAGAGCCAACATCTCTTTGCTCCCTTTTTCTGGTCATGGCAACCACCAGGCAGCCCTACCCTGGACTGCCTACAACCAACCACCACCAGTCCTCCCCGTCGGCCTCCTATGACGCCACCACACTCACCCATCTCTCACCCTAACACCCACACAACAACCACGATACCACCCTCCTTTTACCAACACTACCCGACATTGCTCCACCCAACCACCAATTTCTGACCGCCACCAGGCTACCACCACGGTCACCACCAACACCTACCTTCCCTACCTTGGTCAGGCCTGGCCCTACTCGACCCCAGCAACAACAACAAGCATTATAAACTCTACTAACATACACGGCTTCCACAAACAAACACCACTACAACCACCCCTAACACCCTCTTGACGCTTCCCTCTGACTCGTTACCACCCACCATAACAGACCCGACCATGCCCTAACAACCAACAACCAACCACGACCCCAAGAATAAGAATGAACAAAACAACCCCCTTCGAATTCTGGTGAGGCACCGCCCAAACCACCACCTACCACCACCCCTGACCTCCCA
Source organism: Silene noctiflora (assembly GCA_009801015.1). NCBI lineage: Eukaryota > Viridiplantae > Streptophyta > Magnoliopsida > Caryophyllales > Caryophyllaceae > Silene > Silene noctiflora. The sequence continues at coordinate 71,603 of VHZZ01004691.1, read as the reverse complement.
CTAGGGTCGACTAGCCACCACGACCAACCTCAACCGAGACTTGGTTTAGAGTCAAACGAATCAGGGGTCAAATTGAGAAAATCTCATGGTTTTAACCCAACAAACACCAACTATTAACACCGGTCAAACACCCCCTCCCTGACGGTCAACGGTGGTCCGACGTGGCTCCGGTCACCCCCCGCTAGTCTACGGTTGAGGTCAAGGTCAAAGCAAGTCACGGTGGTCAACGACAATTTATAAACAAAGATTTAAATGACGGTATAGTTATAAGACGGTTTTATAAGATCTTACCTTGAGGCAATTTATGGAGATGCAAAAACCCTTTTTCTCTCTTCTAATTTCCCCTCTCTCTTTTATGTTAATTATGAGATCTATTGTGAAAATTAGGTCTTATTAGAGGTCTAGGTATGCTTATATAGTAGTACGGTAAGTCAATTAGAAAAGAAATTGGAAACTCATTATTATTATATTATATTATCATTATTATTTACTTATTGTTAATTACTACTATTTTTATTAACCGTCTCACAGCTATATACTTTTATAAAATAAATGTGATTCATAAAATACTTTTAAATAACTTTTTAATTACAAAATACATTTCACAAAATACCGTTGACTAAACATTGACCAAGCCTTAAAATACGGTTATTACATTATCACCCGATTAAAATTTACCCTCTAATTATTCCATCGATTCCAGGCAAGCCCTTAGAAGGAACTTAGATATAAGGAACAAACGAGGAGTATTAAACTATTATGTTAGTTTTTTTATGACATTTTGTATCTTACTATCATTATTTAGTCAGACTAAGGTGTATCAGCTTATGTGTAGAGCTTATTATCTATGTTCAAAATACGTGTATTTTTATTTGGAGTATTTAATTATAAATTATTGGTTTTGGAAGTATTATTTTTCTTAATTGATAAAAACGCCTCAAAATGATTTTTGTTTAAATTTAAAAAAAAAAGCTATTAACATTGGTTTTGATTAATAAATGATCTAAACAAATACCTACTAACATCGGTTTTAGTTAATAAATGATGTAAATAAAGTGATATTTACATCGGTTCTGCACCAAAACCGATGTAAATTAGAGGCTATTAACATTAGTTCTAGAAAGAAACCGATGTAATTATATCTTATTAACATCGGTTTTACAACTGATGTTATTTTCTAAATGCCAAAAGCAACGCCCCGAGAAACATCGCCCGAAACCGATGTAATTGGGCCTAAAAAACCGATGCCAATGACACTTTTTCTACTAGTGTTTGACTCACGACCTTGCATGATTCTCTACCTATTCAACACTTCCTACAAGACCGAAAGTCTTAGGAGATGTTAAACCATGCACTATGCCAGTAGGGTGACCGAGTGTGCGCCGGAAGCTAACCCGACTCAACCTATGAATTGCAAGACTAAAAGTTTCAATCCTATTCTACCAACGACCTTGACCAAACTTTTGACTCATACCCTTGAATTTACCATTTGATAACCCCTATGATCCCATGAAACCCTAGTGCTTTTCTCCATATTATTTACACCCTTATTTTTCATACTTGCTTTCTTTTGTTATTTTTAGTTGTAATTATTCCATTCACCTTACCAATCAATAAATTGTGACACCCTTGTTACTATTTTAAGCACTCTCTTTGTTAAAGCAAAACAGAACTTGACCGTCCTTTGGGTTCGACTTCTACTTACTATTTGCTAAGTTGTTTGTTAAGTTAAAAATATTGTTTCATTAAGCGTGACGACTAAGGTCCGATCAAAATGGCGTCGTTGTCGGGGACGGTGTAATTTGTTTTGTTTTGTTTTACATGTGCTTTTCATTGTAGTTTTGTTTTGGCCTTAGGGAACCTAGTTCCTTAAGGTAGTGCTAATTTCTTTTCCTAGTGTTGTTTGTTGCATGTTTAAAAGATCACATCGTGGTAATCCATTACCAATTGATACGGAAATTGAAAGAATGTTGAGAAACATTAGAAGAAGTAGATCCACTTCAACCACTAAGGGGCTAATTTCTTTGAGTGATGGAGATTTAGTTGACGTTGGGATTGATTTTATTAATCCATTTGCATGGGAACCACAAAACAACCCACAAACTAACCCCCTACACAACCCACAAAATCAAACAATCATGCCAAAATCCCATCACATTCCGTACCAACCGAAGAAGACCTACCAAATGGTAGTACTCCCATACCCACCCATTTGATGGTTAATTTCGTAGAAAAATATGCTTTTATCCAATAGGTTGAGATGAGCCAATTTGGAGGTATGCCGAGTGAGGATCCACACCTCCATATGGAAACCTTTTGTGATTATTGTGAAGCTATATCTCAAACGGGTGTGACTCAAGATGAAATACGTTGGATACTATTTGCTTTCTCATTAATTGGAACCGCAAAGAAATGGTTCAAGAGTTTGAACAAAACTACTCTTGGCATCGATTCATGGAACAAGCTTGCATTGGCTTTCCACAAGAAATTCTACCCACCGGAGAAGACCAATATACTTAGGGCTCAAATCACCGGATTTAAGCAAAGGGATGAGGAATCATTATATGAGGCTTGGGAGTGTTTCAAGGCCATTTTCCGGTCTTTCCCTCACCATGGTCTTAGTGAATGGTTTCTAGTTCAACAATTTTGGAATGAATTATATGAGGATTCAAGAAATATTTTGAACATGGGGTCGAATGGTATGTTTACCGAAGTTAATTACAATCAAACATAAGCACAAATTGAGGAGATGGCGGCTCATAGTTCTCAATATAGTCGACCTCGAAAAGCTAGTAGAGGAGGACGTCATGAAGTGGATTACATCACACAACTTAGTGTCGACTTTGGTGCTCAATTAAGCTCTCACATGGATACCATGAACTTGAAGTTCAAAGAAGCCATAGAAGAAGTGAAGAGGGCTTCATCTTAACCAAAGCAGCAAACGGTTCATCATGTTAATGCCAAATCAATGACACCATCTATTCGAAGTGGAATTTGTGATAGTTGCCGGAACCTTGGGACATGTTCAACATGAGTGTAGAGGGACAAATGAGGAAGTGAATGTTTTCCAAGCATATCGTAATGGCACCCCGGCCCATACTCAAACTTTTACATTGAAAACACCAAGTTACATCCCAACCTCTCATACAAAAGCCAAAATGTTGAAAACCCACAACCAACATGCATGCCACCTCAAATTAGCACTAGTACAAAAAACCCTATCGTGACGCCTTTATCGTGGCGGTTCTAATAAAAATGACACAAAAGGCCCAAAAAATTGGCGGTAGCGAAATTTTCATGTTATAGGAGGTCTATTGTAGCGGTTTAAGTTAAGAACCGACGCGATAAAAGGATCTAATTGTAGCGGTTTTATTTAAAAACCGTTGACAGGCTAATCGTATACCTACCAAAGATAACCAACTGGTCTCTAACTAATATAGCCAGGGGAAGTCGGGATCGAATACACTGGGAGAAAAAATGAAATCTATTTGCCAACTAAAGTCCGTCTCAGTCACAAAATCGGAGGTTTGCAAGGTTTGTTTACTAACTAAAATAACAAGCAAAAAGAAATTAAACGTAGAGAAAAAGGTTCAATTAATAAGATAAAAACGCTAGGATATCGGGTCTCCACGGTCAACAATGATTAGAGGTAAGGTCAATGGTCGGCATAAATACGGTCTGAGGGGTAATGAACAGGTTCTCTCGGTCCGCTATTTGCCCTAGAATACTAATTTAGCTCTTGCTCAAATCAGGATGGTTTGTAGTAGGTCTAACCCTTTCCAATCTCTCGATCTAGGTCGGAGTTCCCCGAGTCAAATATTCAATTACGTGCACTTAATTAATTAAACGCTAATAAATGCTACAATTAACAACACAGATTTATATTAATGCCAAACCTAATAATCTAATTATGATCGTCTTATAACCATGGCTTCGCTAAATCCTAGCAAGGGAAATTTAGCTACGCATAATTAAATTGGTAAATCCAGCAATAATAATGAAAATTAGATTAAACATGATGACGAGATGTAAATAACAATTGAGCATAAAATTTGTAACTAATAAAGAAGAAACATGAAAATAAACAATAAGAATTAATTGAAGAACGAGGTCTAATTAATTACCGAAATAAGGAAGAAAGATTACAAGTCTCAGATCCGAAAAACTTGAGCAAAAGCAACGTAATATGTGTTTTTTCCAAAATGAAAGATAACCTAAAAGTTTACTGAGTTCTCTTTATATAATCAGAAGGCTGAAATTTTTAATCCTAACTAATGGGCCAAGATTAACAACTTAAACAACTCGGCCTATTACGCAATCTAGTCGATCGACTAACAGGACAGTCGATCGTCTAACAGGACAGTCGATCGACCAAAACTAAATATCAGAAATGAAACTAGTCGATCGACTAGAACAACATGTTGATCGACTAGAGTAGAAACTTTAGCAGCAATGCATCATGATCCTGCTAGTCTTTACTCATCTCAAAACAGTGGCTTCCAATCTCGGCTCCGCTGGTATCCGTAGTGCAACTCAAGGACGGGAATTTGGTTTGTTTTCAGTCTTCTTGGGCCAGTAACCCGTGTAAACAAAACACGACCCAAAGTAACCGAAACAAAGGAGAATAGTAGTTTACGCTACTCAAAATGGTATAGAAATGCGTGAAAAATGGTAGAATAAATACATAGAAAAGGCACGCGAAGACTATAGACACTAAACAAAGGGAAACTAATGGAAAAGAATTCAACCTCAGAGCTAGCTATAGTTTGTCATGCCCAAACCATTTAATGCAAAATCAACACTATAGTAATGGGTCAAATACAAACGAGTTAAATCAATGTTTAGAACTGCTCAACCGTCAACCTTGAGAGACTTGTATATATCGGACTCTCATGGGTCGCTCATCACACATTTCAGTGTACATGGTAAGTGTATTGTAAGATAGAAAGAAATAAAGACACTTCCTAACTGCGACCTTCAAGAACATGCATGCCATCTAACATGAAATCTACTACCACCGACCGTACATATGCATTCCAACCAATCAGGACCAAGGACCAAGACACATGCCGAGGATTTACATAAAATGTGAGGAGAGGTAAATGGGTAGAAAGGGGCTAAATGAATTTGGATATGTGGAGGTAAGAGCCAAGCTAGTACGACCGTAACCAAATAAAAACTCGTTCCGCTTAACAACCCAAAAAGATAATAAGAAACGCCAATGTGGCATAAACTCGCTCACATTAATCAACACGACTCCCCATAAAATATAATGACAAACATGGGAGTAAAAATCCAACAAATCTTTTTTTTCATGATTTTTCTTTCTTTTCTTTTTCAATTTTCATCATCTTTTTTTTTTCATATCTTCTTCTTCTTCTTCTTCTTCTTCTTCTTCTTCTTCTTCCTCCTTCTCATTTCAACCATCTTCTTATAATAAGACAGAATACCAAATTGATAATCCCAGCTACCCATTAATAACTACTAAACTAGCTTGACTAGGGTAGGCTAAATTTAGGATTGTAGTAAATAAAATGGGTCAAAACAAGTCAATTTGGCATGTGAGGTTCAAGGGAAGAAATAAAAGGAAAATTGCCTCTCCACATGTGTCACCGCCACAAACCTGAATGCATATAGATACTAGGAGATGGATGTCATGCTTATGCAAATTAATATTACATGTCTTATAAGGAGTACTACTCTCGTCCTATATGAAACTGGTCATGAATGTCACCAGTTTAAGAAGGCTCTAGTTCCTAACAAATTTTGGGTAGTTTTCCAATATTTAAGTCGAGTCTATTCGTTCAACAAAATTTAAACAAAAACTCGTAAACTATGCATTGACCATACTAATAGAAGTGCTAATTATGCAAGGCTTAGGCAAAAAGACGAAATGTAGTGCAATATCATCATTGAAATCCAAACGTTCCGACTCGACCTAAATGCAAAATTAAAAATGCCCTTTTTTTTTGAAAAATTTGAAATGAAAAGACAATGCATTCGGAAATACAAGGAAACATGCAAACATAAATGAAATAGATATACGAATGGATTCAAACAAACAGACGCACACACTCCCCAAACCACACAATGTGTTCAGCAAACAACAACAACATCAAAATATAGGGGAAAGGGATATACAGACAAGATGAATAAAAATGAAATAAAGCAAATGAAAGCAACTTACAATAAGACAATACGGACTTCCCCAAACTAGCCAATAAAAAGGGGAGGTCATGCAAGCTGCCACTAGTCGTCGCCCTCAATGAAATTAGGATCTTCATCCTCTGCTGGAGCACGGGCACGTGAGGCGAATCCAGCTTGGTACCGCTCCTCCACCTCACTCGTGTCCTCCTCCTCCTCCTCAGGTGGAGGATACCCGCCCTCGGGGTTGCGGTAGTATAAAGGGTGAGGCCACCCTCCACCTGGAAAGCGTCCAGAACAGACGTAGTAGTAGTAGTACACGGGGAACATGACCAATGCTTGGTTCATCTCCATCCTACTTGTACGCCTGCAAAAGTCAAGTAACAAATTATTGTGTACCCCCTGGTCCATGACCTGTAGGGGTATGAAAGGAGGAGGAACAACAAACTGAGATGGGTAAACTGGCGGAGGGCCAGCCTTAGTGTGAGGTGGGTCAAGAGGGGGTGAGTGCGGGGCCTCAAACAAATGGTCTGCCTCCCTAGGGTGGGAGGCCTGCCGCAAGCTACTAGCAGTGTCTCTCGACGGCATGTGGTAGTGTAGAAGGTAGGAAGGTGGGGGTGCTCGAGGCAGTCCGCGCGGGACCTGCGAAAGGGGAAAAAGCGGAGGTAAGTCAAGACAAGGCAAAGTCACGGAGGGGGCCGTGGAGATCTTCCACGTGAGGTCGGGCAATAACCAATAGATATCAGTTAAATATAGTATGTCTATCAAGCAGAGACTGTTAGGACCGTCAGGAAGCTCATGACCAAGGGGCAGCAAGCCCCGTGGGAAGTCGGGAAACTACGAGCGAGCGATGTGAGTCACCAGCCCCTCGCAAACAATTGAAGTCATAGTCCCATCCCCAATATTATAAAAGTGTTAGGCGGTCATAGATGCAATATTAAGTACAAACGGTGAACCACTATCTATGTTCAGACAACCCGCTAAAAATAGTGCTTCCTATCAATCGAAGCTAATAACGGACCGGAGGGTGGTAAACAAATTGACCACATTTGCGACCATCAAAATAGTCAAAGACGGCAGCCCACATCGGCCTGACCAGTTTCTGAGGGGCCAAGACATCCTCCCTCAGAAAAAAAACCAAGAAGACCACCGAAAGCAGAAAGTGTCAGGGTAAAGTCTTGGTTAAACAGGCGAAAGTGGATACAATTGCTATTGGGGTCTCGGGTATAGTTTCCAGCAAAGTAGCGGAAACTGCTGAAAAACTCAAGGGTGGTGGTCAGATAAGTGTGCTCGCGCATTGTAACCAGACCCGACATACCAGTACCATTTAAAATATCCACAACAGATTCATAAAGGCCCAAAATAGTGAGATTAACTTGGTCTAGGAAACGAGTGGGGGTGACTTTGTAATGGGTTAGTCGAACAAAATGGTCTTTTTGAGCTTGAGTAGCGAAAGTTATCTCCGGATAGTCAGGTAGACTATCTATAAGTTCATAAATTACCAGGTCGGTGCTCAACATTTGCGGGATATGACTACTATTATCATTCCCGTCTGTCGGCTGAAAGATAGCTTCCGACCTCGCTCTCGGACGGCGTGAAGCTTGCCCCGTTGTCCATTGTCGCTTACCTCCGTCCATCCTTAGTCTAGCATACAAACAAACAATCAATTAGAGATGGAATTTCAAAAAAACCCCAAATCAATTGCAAACCCTAACCCTAATTCAGAAAATAGGCAAAAAAGAAGATAAAAGGAAAGGGTTTGATGCGAGATGGTCTTACTCGTGTGAAACAGACGGGAAGAAAGGAAAAACACGCGAAGGCAAGAAGGGGAAGTACGACGGAACAGTAGCTCGTGATGTTCCTTCTCTATTTTTTTCTTTTTGGTTTCTCTCTCCTTTTAATTAAACTAGTTTTTGGGCTCGGCGATGCTCGGGCTTAAATAGGAAAAGATATTTTTTATGCATTATTGATGGTGTGATCATCTTTGCTTTTTTTTTTTAGACAAATTATGTGATTATCTCTGCTAAAAGAATAATACGATGTGTAATGGAAGTTGGCATATAATGTACTCATATTCAGACACCCATGATGTTCTTTGACACAAAAATTGTACTATATGGCGGTAACATCAATRCGCCTTTCGTATTTCTGAGACCTTTCAGAAGCAGAAAAAATAACATCCCACCTTGGCAACCAACTTTTTTTTGTCTCAGGATTAATGTTTGCTATATATTTGTGCACCTCCAACTCAGTTTCAGCAAACGAAATTAACTTTCAGTTGAAAAACRTCCTAGCTAACGAATACGCCAAAAACCGGTGAACAACTTGATCTGAAATGARGAATTAAAATGAACTAAATTAAATAAATTTCTTGATATCAAATTGTATATGTGATAATACACTTGAGAGAGTTTTGAAGGCACATATTTTAAGCAAATCACCATGGTACAATAAGCGTGAACTAATTCGCTACTTGTTGAAGGCGATTTCAGAAACCAATGTTTACATTATCGTCATTCATGAGTTGGCAGCACAAGCTAAGGGTGACACCAAATTACAGTATTTGAGTCAATGGTTCATATCAGGTTACTAARGCATGAGTTGGTTGCACGAGCCTATTAGGGTGACGCATAATTACCGTATTTGAGCCAATGGGTTCATATCAGGTTACCAGGACAATTTCTCTGCTCATATCACGGATATATGTTTCGCAGMAATCTTGTTTGCGAAAAGACCCCTAAGGCTTGCTAAATGAACACGTACACAAATAAACAGTGGATCCTTAGGTATCACATACCCCYTCTATTGTTATAGAGTAAAGGGTCAGACGGGAGGTCTAAAAGCGACTAACATTTTGCGTGTGCTGTGGTGAAAAACCATCCAACACCCTTCTATATTTAATATGAATGACGTCTTCTATCGGCCCTGTATTTTGCTTAATTTTATTGAAGATGATGTGAGAAATGCTGCAATTTTTACGTCTATAATAGCTGAAAATCAGAAGTTGKTTTTTGTAAAATGTTAAATTACTTGATACTGCAGTTGTTTACCCCAGATTAAAGTCCTCAAGTAAACAAACACAGGAAAACAAAGCAATTAAACCAACTTAGTTGTTACTCCCT
>VHZZ01004689.1:526-14975 GCA_009801015.1 Silene noctiflora | reverse complement strand
TAAAATGTATCTCTTTTGTTATGCATGCAACACGATCCGGATAATTAAGAAGTCAATTATTAAATCAGTATGTTATACATGCAGTATGTATTTCCTACAGTTGGATGGCATTTGCATCTGTTTGGGTCGAAATGTATGGATGATTTGGCTTTTGTAAATAAATAAGAGGTTTTGGGAAAGTTTTGAAAAACAAAATACAAAAATAGAAAAGTCTTGGAAAATTACCAAAAAGAGGTAGATTGTGTTGTAAATACTTGTTTTAGGGAAAAAAAAGAGCAAGCAACACCCCTATTCATCATTCAAGGGGTAGAAAAAATCGTTGCTAAAATAAAAGGTCCTATGATGTTTTTACAAAGTGAGTCGGGTTTACAAATTTTTTGCTTGAATTTGGATGCAAATTCTTTGTTAGGGTGTAGACGTTACTCATTTGTTGTAACAAAGAACGAGTTGAAACGGTTTGTAAGGGTTTTGATTTTGTTTTTTCCAATTTGAGTCGGGTTTATGCAATGTTTGCAAAGTTGGGTTACCAATTCTTTGTTAGGGCATAGACGTGTCTCAATTGTTGAATAAAGGGTAGGGCGAGCGGAATTTTGACCATTCTTGATATGAACTCCACATTTCCCATAATGGTGCTTGCACCGATCCCGTTTTGTCCTTATACCTAACCCTGTTACCATCCGTGTTTCTTATTATGTGCATTATCCTATTTTTTGCAACTCATTTAGTCATAGGATCGTCTTACACATTAGATTGCGGGAACGTTCTCACGAGTCGTAGTAGGAGAGTGTTTTGGTTACTTCTTGTACAAAAACACTCGTTCTTTAAGTGTGTGACGAGTGAAAAACGTGAGGATGTCGTTGGCCTAGGTCCTCTTAGTCATGGGTCATAGGTTGAATCTTGTGATGGTCTTGTAAATCTTGGAGAACTAGCTCTGTTTTCCCTTTTTTCCCGCTCTTGAATTAGTTTTTGAGCTTTAGTGGTCACCATAAGGTTGCTTGAGCCATCGTTAAGGGTTGGCACCTCCGTTGGAATCTGAGACGGTATTTCCCGACCAAAAACATGTTCTCGATATGAAACAAAATGGCCACTTAGATGAGGAAATAAGTGGTTTGAATTTTTGTGATGCATCCTATGCTTTGTTATATGCTTAAATGTTTGGATGTTTCGAATTTTCCGCAATCCCCCACTTGCCTTGCAAGGGAGCACATACCTCATTGTGTTTCGTTGTGAGTTGAAGGRACGAAGGAGGCCCGTTAATTTCCTTCCATCGGATAGTATTAGTTATAGTTTAGTTAGTCATAGGAGTCAATAAAGGTTACAATGTTTTTTCTCTTACTTGGGGACGAGTAAGACTTAAGTGTGGGGAATCTTTATGAGTGCTTATTTTGGTCACTTTTCTTACTTCATTACTTTGCATTTTAATCCGCTTCACATAGATTTGCGTGCCCTTATGTGCATTTTGCCTCCCAATTTCCTGTACTATGACTGCTCGTCTTATTTTGTAGGACTCGAGACCGAAGTGAGGAAAAAGAGCAAAAGGGTCGTTTCAAGACTTAGAAGAAAAGGAGAAGAAAAGAAGCTGAAGAAGGGTTCCCAGCCGGTCAGGCACCGGCAGCCGGCCAGCCGTCTAGGAACCACCATACCTGGTCAAAGTGGAGAAGACTTAACACTTGAATATTTTGGAGGAAAGTTACAGAAACTTCCCAGCCGGTCAGTCCACCGGCAGTCGGCTGACCGCTCGTGCGTACCTGATGATGTCTCTCCTCCAAAGTTTACAGAAGACACCCAGCTGGTAGGCTAGCCGGCAGCCGGCCTACCGGCCATGCACACCTGAATACTTTCCAATCTGCTCAAGACTTACAGAAACTTCCCAGCCGGCACGGCCACCGGCGGTCGGTCAACCGGCTGGGAGTACATGAAGACGTTTTGAAGCCCACTTGTATTTTTGACCCACTTTTGTAACAAACTATAAACACCCTCCTCCTTAATTGTATTTACACACAACCGTAGATCTTAGAATTATCTTATTTTATGCAAGTTTACCTAAGTACTGTCTTAATCTCTCCTTAATTATAGCTTAATTACTCAACAATTTAAACTAGAATTTGTTACTTCTCTTGGTTTATGTTTGTGACATTGGGTTGTAAGTGAAGAATTGAAGGATCTCTGTCAATATCAATCGAAGTTGCAATCTTTTGTATAATTCTTCTTAGTTTTCATTATTTGTTGTTTATTTACTTTCCTTGTTCATTTCCTTGCCATCTTTACTAGCACTATGTTTATTGTTCAACTTTGTCCATTTTCCATAAGTTTTGTTATGTTTGTTCCAAACACGTGTGAGTAGTCCCCTTACTAGGATGAAAGGGGGATCCTTTGTAATAGTTTAAGAGGTGATTTGGCATGGATTAACGATAATTATTTAGTTGTTCCCCTTTTACAAATTGTTATGCTCATAAGGTGTTTGAGGAAATGCTTGAATGAGTAAGTTAAGCCTTTTTCTCTATTTATCTACTTGTTGGGTGAGTAACTTGACTAGTAATAGGATTCTAATGACAATTTGTGGAGTGAGATTAATTGAATGAGTAAGTTAATTAATCTTAAATTAGAAGTTAGATTCACATCGAGAGATTGAGTCTTCTCTTGATATCAACTTGGATAATTGTTAGTCCATGCCTAGTTCCGTTTCTAGATTGCAAAGGTGAACCCTAACATCCTAGTCTCTTTAATTATCATCCTAAATCGTCTTTAGAAGTATCTTATCTTTTGCTTGTTTTAGTCTAGATTGTAACAATTAGTTTAAAACCAAAACCCCTTTCTTAATAAAGTAGATCATAAACGACTATTCCTAGTGCCAATTCTATCCTTTGGGTTCGACCCTTGCAAGCTACAACGAGCAATTGTATACTTGCGAGGCTATAGAAATTTTAAAGCATATCAATAATACGACCCCAAACGAAGAAAAGATAAGACGGATTTCGATTTCTATCAAAATCACATGACTATTATCTCACATCTTAGATAATGAAGATTAGGACTAAATAAATTTAGGTTTAGACCAAAAAAGTGGACTTGACCCAGACCAGATTCATTTAGGCTAGAGCGAACCCGAATAGGATCCATTTAGGTCTGGTCCACGACCCTCCTCTTATTATGAAGTTACGTTCTCTGGAACGGTCTAGTTCAAGACCGGTTAATTTCGCTTCGAACAGAATGAAACAGAATTTAGATGTTTCATCACTAATCTTCGTAACTTTAGAAAATAATCAAGTATTTTATCTTCAAGCAATATTATATGCTTAATATTATTGGTTGTTATTATGTTAAAGTTGTTGGAAATTTTAGGAGTTAACAAAGTTTTAGTTTACACAAATGTGATTATGTTCTATATAGTCTGGAGTTGTGGAAATATACTATATCATGTTATTATCATTACGAAAATTTGAAGTAAAACAGTCATTTTGTTGAAAGGCACCACTCTAAACATTGTGCCTGTTGGGCCACAGGTTGTATCTTTTCGGTTATTTCTAAAGAGTAAGTTTATAAATAGATTAATCGTATTTGTGTAAAGGAGAATGAAAAATAATAAAGAAATGTTTTCATCTTTTGCTTACTTTCTTATGAAATGTATGCGTGATTTTATAAGGGAGTGTATGATAAAATCTTCCTATATCATTGGTAAGATCGAATTAAGAAAGCAACTTAATTTGATTGTCCCTTCTTTGTATCTCAAAAGTCATATCGTGTGACCTGGTTCCTTCCGTAGAAAGTTAATATTAGAGTTTTAGGAAAACAATACTTCATGTGCCTAGCGAGATGGAATATCCAATTTACTCTGTGTACATTTTAACGTGTACAATTGTTCTAACAAAAGTTACTGTAATTAACTATTTAATTTAATTTAATGAACTTAAAGTTTTGAATATCATATACTTACAAATGAATAGTTGTAAGTTTCGATCCAATTCTGCCCATGATGAGTGTTTTGGGTGGATTATGCACAGGGCTGAATCTGACGAGGGTTAAATAACTGTCGAGTTAACGAGCTCTATGTAATTTGTAATGCAAGTCAGGATATAACAAACAAGATGTAAAGTAAACAAAATAAATAACAAACAACAAGATTTATACAAAATAAATAACAAACAACAAGATTTATACGTGGAAAACCCTTGAATGAGAAAAAACCACGGGCGCCAAGTCAGAAGAGGATTTCACTATGATTTATGAGAGAATGAATATAATGATCACAATATCGTATTTTGCTCTAAGCATTGTAATTGTATAGCTTGTAATGTGTTAGAATGTATCTTCGAATGATCTCAGCTGCTCCTTATAGTCCTCCTTAACGTTGTATAATCTTCATCATTTAGAGCAAATATTCCCTATTAATGACGCCATTGATTGCCTCCTTAAATGTGCTTTATTACCCGATTAATGCTCTATGTTTATGACCAAATCTTCATCATAATTCCTCTCTTAATTACCGAATAAATGCTGTAATTATCTTATATAATTATCCTTGACTCGGTCAAATATTGACTTTACATCAAAGTAGAGTTATGTATATAACACCAATATGACTTAGTATTTGTTGTTTCGAGTCATTTTGAGTCACTTTTAAGTCATTTTGGATCGCATCAATTATGGGTTGGGTGTTTTCGGATCGGGACATATCGGGTCGGGTCAATATTGGGTTAATGAAGGTTCTGGTCTAGTCTTGGTTGAATCGGGTCAATTCAGATTTCGGGTTATATTCGGGTGAAGCAAATACGGGTCACTTTCGCATCTCAGGTGAGTCTTATTGAGTCGAGTCATTCAGGTCGGGTCATCTTTACGAGTTCTACTCACAGCTCACAAGTCACCCCCTAAGATTGAAGACCGAAAAGAATCCGTTTGCTTGAGGAGAGAGCGAGCTAGAGACAGAAGGGAGATATAATTAATTAAATTAAGAGTGGGGAGTTACAGGCAGAGCAGCAGCTCCTCATTTCCCCCTTTTTTCAATATCTTTCTTATTTCATTATTAAATTAATTAGTTTTCCTGAACAAAAACTTCGAATTTCTAAACTTTCCCAATTTGAATTTTGGTTCATCAATCAATTTCCTTTCCTCTTCCTCAAGACCCACTTCTAATTTCTTAGCACCAAAGTTTGCAGCTTTCTTATCTATTTCACGTGGCTTCTGAGATTAGCTGTTAAAAAAAAAAGTTGATTTTTGGTTCATTTATCCCTGTTTTTGCCGTTTATTGAATCAGCATTGTCGGAATTTTACATTTTTTAAACGGAATTCATTGGCAAGAGAACTCCTTTTTTTTTTCTTTTGCAGAAGTTAGGCGTTGGCCTACCTGTAAGTATTTCTATCTCCTGTTGCATTCATCATTTATCATATTGGAGTTGTTTGATAATTTGTTTTATTTTTTGGTATAATACAAACTGTTGTATTTATATAATGATCCTAGTAAAACATTATTGCCCACCTTGATTATGACTGGGTTTTGTGATGGAAGCTTTGTCAAAATGTGTAATGTTGTTTGATTCAACCTTGGGTCAAAATGTTACTCAGCTCTGATTTCGGGCTTTAATCATTGTTTTGTTAGGGGAGTTGGATCTGGTGTCAATGTTGGTTTAATTTTGATTTTCTCAAGTGTTCTCGAGATGGAATCTTATGATTTTGGGTTGTAGGTCTGCAATGGGAAAGTCAAGTGGTAAGAAGAAGAAACAAGGTGTGGAAAAATCAGTCGATGCGACCCACAAACAGGCTAAAACTGCTGATACTAGTCCCACGGCGCGTGATAATGACACAGCAGTATTCATTGCCATGGCGCAGGAGTTGAAGGAGGATGGTAATAGGTTGTTTCAGAGGAGGGATTGTGAAGGTGCTTTGTTAAAGTATGAGAAGGCGCTTAAGTTGCTACCTAGAAATCACATTGACGTAGCTTATCTTAGGAGCAACATGGCTGCCTGCTATATGCAAATGGGTATTACCGACTATCCTCGTGCTGTGCATGAGTGTAATTTAGCTCTTGAGGTTGCGCCCAAGTACAGTAAGGCTCTTATAAAGCGGGCTAGGTGTTATGAAGGGCTGAATAGGTTGGAGTTGGCTTTAAGGGATCTGAACATGGTCTTAGGCATGGAGCCAAACAATCTGACAGCGTTAGAATTAGTTCAGAGGGTGAAGCAGGAAACAGAAACTAGGGGTGACCGGAGTTCTGACCATCCTGTTCCAGAGTATGTGGAAACTTCTAGTGCATCATATTCCCCAAAAACTTTAAAAGATAAATCATGGAGGAAAATGAAAAATGAGGAGAAAATTGAGGACACATTGGTTGAGAAAACGGAAGATGTGGAGAATCATGTGGAGACGGTGGTAAATAAGCTAGATCAGATTGACATTTATAAAGAATCTGATGCCAAAGAAAAGAAGACGTACAAAGTGAAGACCAAGCTAATAAAGAGTTCGAAAGAAAAGGGTCATGAGAAAGTTGACGATTTGGTGGAGAAGGAAGCAAAGGACAAGGTAGTGGTTGACGAGATGGTGACTGATGCTTATGGAAATAAGCCGACAAAAAATGTGAAGTTAGTTTACGGAGAAGATATAAGGTGGGCACAACTACCTCAGAAATGTAGTCTTCTAAACTTGAGGATGGTTATACAGGACAGATTTCCAACGTCAAAGGCAGTTCTTGTCAAATACAAAGACGAGGAGGGTGACATGATTACAATAACTACTGATGAAGAATTGAGGTGGGCAGAGTCATCAGCCGGGGCCCAAGTTTCTGTCAAGCTTTATATCGTAGAAGTTAGCCCAGAGCATGACCCTTACTATGAGAAGTTGAGGGTAGCTGATACACATTCAATTGATATTGCGGAGAATGGAAAGGTTAGGGGAAATGTAAAAGAGGAGGGGTCATTGTGCGTCGAGGAATGGATAATTCAGTTTGCTCAGTTGTTCAAGAACTATGTTGGATTCAGCTCTGATGCTTATTTGGATCTTCATGAGCTTGGGGTGAAACTCTACTCTGAGGCCATGGAAGAGACAGTTAGTTGTGATGAAGCTATGATTATCTTTGATTTGGCGGCTGAGAAATTTCAGGAAATGGCAGCGTTGGCACTTTTTAATTGGGGAAATGTTCACATGGCACGAGCAAGGAAACGGATACATTTTAGAGAAGGTTCAACCCACGATATGGAGCTTGATCAGGTGAAAGATGCATATGATTGGGCACAACAAGAGTATGAGAAAGCTGGGAAGAAATATGTAGAAGCACTGAATATAAAACCAAATTTCTATGAAGGATATCTAGCTTTATCCCTCCAACAGTTTGAGCAAGCAAAACTTTCCTGGTACTATACAGTTGCAAATAATGTTAATCTAGATACATGGTCTCCAACCGAAGTTCTTGATTTGTATAATAATGCTGAAGAAAATATAGAGAAAGGCATGCAAATGTGGGAGGAATTAGAAATACTACATCAAAGTGCACTGATGAGCCCCAGCAATTCTCATGCCCAACTTCAAAAGATGGGGTTTGATCGCGTAGTCAAGGGTATATCAGTAAGTAATGCTGAAGAGAAGGCCACGACTATCAGGTCCCAGATAAATGTGCTATGGGGTACCATGCTTTATGAACGATCATTTATGGAGTTTAAACTGGGCCTTCCAGTTTGGCAGGAGTGTCTAGAAGTTGCCGTGGAAAAATTTGAACTTGCTGGAGCTCCTCCAACTGATATAACTGTAATGATAAAAAATCACTGTTCGAATGATGCTGCACTTGAAGGTAAATTGTTTACAACTTACAGTATAACTTATTCTTGGCATTGTATCAGTCCATTTGCTTTCTACCCAAATGATTTTCTGATTGCTTAATAACTTGGATGCTTCAGGTTTAGGGTTCAGGATTGACGAGATTGTCCAGGCATGGAATGACTTGGATGACGCAAAAAGATGGTACAATGGGGTACCTTCGTTCCGGCTAGAACCCTTATTGCGGCGCCGTGTATCAAAGATTTATTATGCATTAGAGCACGCATAAATGGCAGAATTCCGATGCAGATGCAGTGAAGTACATCATTGACTCGTGTCCCAAATCATAAGATGTGTAGAATTTCCATACTGTGGTGAGTGCCTGTTGATTTCAGATTAGATTTTCCACGCTATCTGTTTGTAGATTCTTACCATACAGCCTAAATTTGAACCTGCGTAGTATTAACTCTGCTTCGTCACGGACTAATCTTGCTAAGTATGGTCAATATCGCCCCTATACGATAATATGCGACCCCGATAAACTCCAAAACCTTAATAACTCAGTCGAGAAACGGTCTCACTGCCAATGTCTAAAACCATGCCCGTTAGCAATTGCTGCCATAATGATGGAGCTATGCCTCCTAGTAGCAAGATGCTTATTATATTCGTCTTCTGGAGTCCATGCTCAAGGGAAAGCGTTATTGGAAGGCTTAAACTTCAGTTATGAACTTGTGGAAGTGTTCGTATTACGTTCTAGTCATAATATAAATGTGGTGAACACTTGGTTCTAAAATGGAGAAGCTTTAATTATCCTGAAATAGCATCATATCATTTGGCTTTTATATTTGATAAGAATGAAAGGCAAATCCATAAATAATCAGTTTTGACACATTCTTTGTTACTTTATTTGCCAGCTATAGTTAGCTTGCAGCACATCTATTGTTTTGTTATTGTACATAAAGTCTAAGCACTCTTGTTACAAATTTTCAACACCTATTCCTTTCATATGTTGAATAGGAGATGGTTCTTGATAACCAAAGAACTAGATGTCGTAATTATTAGAATTATAAGCTATCAAACAAACAATTTATAACCTTAACTAGACTTTACTAATTCCAAACAAGACAATAGTAAAGCGGAAGTAAAGAGTCGAACCCAAGAGAAGGACGTTAAGCTAAAGACGATTTTTAACTATATGACAAACTAATTAACAATTTACTAACTAATTAAGATACTAACCACACTTTAAGGGTGTGTTTGGATATCAAAAGTGGAGGGAAAGGGAGGGGAGGGGAAAAGAGAGAAGAGAAAGGGAGGTAAGGGAAGGGGAGGGCAAATGCAGTGTGGGTGTTTGGATACAATTTCCTTCCAAATCTTGCCTATTGTGGAGAGATTTTGATTTGCTTTGGAGGAGGAAAAATGGATCCTTCCAAATCTCTCCCCTTCCATTACCCTCCACCCTTATTTGCTATCCAAACAAGGGATTTTAAATCCCATACTCTCCCCCCCTTTCTTTTCCCTCCAAACCCCTCAATCCAAACACACCCTAAGACTTACTAATTAGACTTATAAACAAACAATGGTATAAACAATGATAAACATGTAGAGGAAACATAGAAGGAAAAGATTGGTTTGAAAAGACATGAATTTCAATAGAAATGCAAACTTTGTTCTAATAGGCAATTCCACAAACACTTAATGTTCAAGAAATCAAATGGTAAAGAGGCTTGGTGTAACCTCTCCTTAATAACACACAATGGTTGGTTAGACTCTCTCTACTCTTCCTATATTATCAACCTACTATCACCATATCAAGATAATGACACCCATGAATGAACCCATGCATATGTATCCATCAAATTTACCCAACAACTCAAAACCATGAGAGGTGACCAAATAAGAGCATGAAAAATTCTTGCCAAAGATATTTCGGCTAGGACCAATTCTCATAAGATGAAACCATACAAATAAGAAAAGTCATAAACTTTCTTACTCATCACGTGAATCCTTTAACCAAATTCAACACATAACAAGCATGCTTCAACAATCTTAGACAAATGAACCCAATTCTCACTTGCTTCAACAATTTTAGACAAATGAATCCACTTCTCTAGGATTTGGCACTAATTAAGTAAACAACATGCAAGGATAGCTAAGCCAAACATTCATTCACTTAACATATGAAAAATAAACACAAGGAAAGAGTAATTGATAACTTGGAAGAGGTTAAAGAGTCTTACAATTACCCAAGTTTGGAAACTTTGGAAGAAATTACACCAAGAAGAGAAGATTTAGCTCCTCATAATTATCTTACAACCCAATAAACAAGGAAAAATTAACATAAATCGAAAAATGATTTAAGTCTAATTGTTACAACATTAGTCTCTTAATTAGGAAGGTCCAAGATGGAATGGAGGTGAAAAGAGATCCCAAAACCTAATACAAACCATGTATTTATAGTCTAAAAACAAGGCATATGAAATGGACCTTCAATAGGAACATATGGCGGAATTAAGAATCTCGTTTCCAGCCAAAACGGCAGCCTGCCGTGGTCTTGGTAGTCTGCCATTTGGCAGACTGCGGTTTTTCCCGTGGCAGCAACTTGTGAGAGCCATAACTCTCTCGTTTCTTGGCCGAATAAGGCATGAGACCTACCGTTGGAAAGCTAAGATCACAAGCTTTCACCTCCACTTGGGCTTGCGTCGATACGAGCTCTAGAACTCAAGATATACTAGTTTGAAGTTACCCTTGTGAAATCGAGTTTTCACTTCATTTTGGCTCTTGTTTGTGCATCCCAAGGCTTCAATTCTTCCTTTTGCTTGCTTCTCTTGACTTTGCACTTATTCCCTTGCCTTACCTTTTGCTCTCCTTCTTCGCCTTTGTTGACCATGGCTCGGGTTTGACTTGTGAGTCGGCTTATACAAAATGATTAATATGAAGTACTTGAATCACCTTGAGATGTAAACAACAAAACAAGTTCAAATGATCTAACTTACAACCAAAGTGGATTGACCGGCAAATACAACGATTAGCACTCAAAACCGGCTTTGTGACAAGTTTATTTAACTAAAATTACCTAATTAGATCGACACTATTCGACTCTATCAGTTCTGCAAACTTGCTGTTTTTGGTTGCTGTAGAAACAGGGGAAGAGCATGTATACCTCTCTAAGTTAGTGCTTAATTTGTAGTTTGTACCCCTGAGATTCAACTAGTTCGTAGTACCGGAAAAGTTGATTTTGGTGCTTGTTGCTACATTGAGTCTCGAACTGTACCAGATAGAAGTACTGTAATTCTTAGTACATGATTTGTAGGGTAATCCTGGTTACAATTTCAGATCGTGTTTTGTAGAAATAAGGTTTAAGGTACATGGGAATAATTTAACCAATGAGCGAAACATCAAGGAATGGAGATCGTGAATTCCTGATTTATTGTGATAGGGCATTGGGAATTATTGTACCAAACCCTCTGTCATTTCATCATATTTGTGTTCCATTCATTATCTCTTGTTAGAGTTATATAATTTGATTCTGTAAAATATATTGTGCAGGTTATCCGATTCTCTAATCTTTTCTGCCGAGTTTTCAAGACGTAAGTCGAGCTTGATTGGCTCTCAGTTAATGTAGTATACAACCTCGTCAGAAGATTGTTTGTACAGCATCGCGCTATAAGATGGTTGATTCAAGTTCATATTTGGTAGAGCTTCTGCTCAATACTCATTACTCCCCCGAAGATAAAAAACTGTCACAAGGATTATATCTGATAGAAATTATTTTTTTAGCTGCTTGGTAAATCATACTGGTGTAATATGTATTCGTACTAAG
This sequence comes from Silene noctiflora, assembly GCA_009801015.1. Classification (NCBI taxonomy): domain Eukaryota; kingdom Viridiplantae; phylum Streptophyta; class Magnoliopsida; order Caryophyllales; family Caryophyllaceae; genus Silene; species Silene noctiflora. The sequence continues at coordinate 3,412 of VHZZ01004689.1, read as the reverse complement.
CTTCTGTAATTTATTATGTGTATGATCGGTTTGTAAACTGTAATTAAATTAGTTAACGCAAGCAGTAGATTTTTTAGTGTGTTTCTTTTCTGTTTTATCCCAATTTTTGAGGAAGAGTTCTATGGTCTGTAGAAGTGTAAAAACATACGAGTATTAGCTTGTATACGTGGATGAAAAAAGATATATTCTCTTCGCAAAAAGACTTCAGACTACCATTGGGATTTTTTTAGTAAGGGATTTTCTTATTTGTACGCCTCTATTAATTGTTTATTACTTCCTCCGTCCCGACGGTTAATTATTATCCTTTGATTTTGGTACAAATACAAAGGAGGGAGTCAATTATTAGATAACAAGTGGATCAAATTAAGTGTTAATGATCAACTTGTTCATCAAAAGCAATCCTAAAATAGAAAGAACAACGATTGACTGAGACACCCAAAAATAGAATAGGACAACAAATGACCGGAACGGAGGGAGAATATTTTTGCTCGTGCAATCACAATACTATTTTGTTTTTGGCAGCCGTAAAGAAAGGGTTCAACTACATTCTCATTGCCCTTTGCGTAAGGCTATGAGTATCCTATTCAAATTCTTAGGAATATAACTAAAACATAAACAATGAAAAGACTGAAATAAGGAGGCCATGTCTTCTAGGAGCCCTTTAATGAGATGGTGTTCAATCTCGACTCCCATAATTTGATTTAGTAATTAAAGACAATCTGACGAAACCTCCAAATGAAGTAAACCATGATCACGAGCCCATATCAACACTTCTCAAACACCCAAAGCTTCAGCTTGTAGTGCCGACTCCGCCCTAACCTTCATACCTCCTTTAAAATGACATTACCATCCTCTCCAATTGCGATCCACCCAATAGCGCAACAGTCATGCTCTACTATCCCGCGTCTATCTTGACCGTCATAATAGAGAACACGCTATTCCCGCCAATGACATAAAAGGACCGCCCCTCCCAAATAGCAAGTGGACTCTCCTCCCCATATAGACCATCACCTGCGATACCATCCTTATTCATACTACTCGAATCCAAGGCTTGAAGTGTCGTGCCCACAATTTGCGACCACAAAGCAAAGAACATCCGTGGGTGGAATTGATCCCCACGGAACAAGACCATATTTCGCACATTCCACAAACACCATAGTGTAGCAAGAAATTTCACTATTTTATTCTCAGCATTTTCAAGTTTTCCCAAGTAACACAACTAATTAATAATCCATTCTCCAATTTTGACATTAGAGCTATGTGACGTATTAAGCCCATGTCAAAACAGGCCCAGACCTTTTTTGCTACACCACAATCCCGAAATAAGTGATTCATCGATTCAATTATGAGACCATCATTGGAACATAATTTACAAGAAGGATCCACTAGAATGTTACTTTTAGAGAATCCATATCCCACACAGAAAGAGCATTAGTAATCCTTACAAGCACTTTCCACGTTTGAGCGCCCGGTAAACGTCTTAATTTATTTTTGGGTGAAGAGAAATCTTTTCTGAGAAAATATTTGTTTATTTCAAAATCTTGAGTTATAGTATTAACTCCYGAGGGCCTAACAGATTGAAAATCCGAAGCGGTAGGAGATTGTGGAGGGGATGAAGTTGCTTCGTATTCTGGAATAGGAGATTTGTAATTGACCTTATAATGAACATCAGATGGTTCAGGATAAGAAAATGATTTTCTTTGTGGGAGATAATTTGAAGAGGATAGATTTGAAGAGGAAGATGATTCTTTGAAAGAATTGAATCTTAAGAGGACTCCTTTGTCATTTTCTTCTATTTCTTCCAAATCTTTTCTAATCATATTTGGAGTAGGTAAATCTTTTGAAATTTGTAGCTCATTTGGAATAGTTATTTTATCCCAAGGAAGAAGTTTTGCAGTAGTAACTAAGGACTTTGTTCTACTGTCTTTTGAATGAACTTCTAGGAAAAGTGTTTCTTCTTTTGAGGATGGTTCATGAATAAACTTTGGATTGACTGTTGAAGTCATGAGTTTGAAGTAAATTCTAAAGACAATTGCAAAATTTCTCGCAAAGTCTTTGAATTTATTGTCAAGTATATGAATGTCAAGAATTAAGGATTCTTGAATTAATGGATCATGTAGATCAATAGAAAAGTCTGGAAAGCAATTGAAGTATACTGGTCCATTACAGACGTTTGTTTGGATAACTGCTAATAAGGAATCTTTGTAGGCTTTTAGCCTATTATCCCTAAGAGCCATGAATATGGGACAATCAATACCCTTATGGACTAAAGGCTTGACTGCTACTTGGACTAGACCAAAATGAATGAATCTATATTTTTTATTAACATATTCTTGAATACTAGTATGAGAAAGTAATTGTAAAGTTTCTGTAGAGCTATGAATGCTTCTAGTTTCTTCATGAGTTCTAATAGAAAAAGCTGTTTTGAAATCGAATGATCCTATTTTGTATATTTCTGTTGKATTTTCTTTTGGAATATCCCAATTTGAGAAATCAACAGGGACATTGATTTCATGACTTTGAACTGTGTTCATATCTCTACGTGTTCCTACTTGGAATGCTTTTCTTAACTAGTTTGCCATGAATTAGGTTTAGACACACTAATGAATGCAKACTCTATGCAAATGGGAACAGTGGGACCACCTTACCGGGAACACCTAACAACGGCTTACCAACGGATTTACTAAGGCTGGCCAAACACCTTGCCAACACTTAAATAGTGTATGCAGACACAGTATGAATGAGCCTTATAAATGGCTCTGATACCAGAAAGAGACCCAGGTAAGATCAAAGTGGAAATAGAAAGCAGTTTGAAGAAATGAATGTCAATGAAGACAGTTGATTTAACTTTTGAAAGATTAATAGACTTATGAATAAAAGATTACA